>JAEBDU010005907.1:0-10212 GCA_016802625.1 Heliconius numata | reverse complement strand
TAGCGCGAACCAACTCCCGCCTTCAGTTTCTGTTTACATTTTGTTAACGGAATGAGAATTTAAAACGAAAATTTCTCAGCTGCAAAGGTAATGTAAAATTTCGCGACATCTGTTTTAGGCTGTACTTTCGTAACGAATTGTGATCACGCAAGCGTAATGTTAATTAATATTTACGTAAAACATGACATTCATTTCATAAATTAGAGGGTTGAAATTATTGAAGTGGAGTAAGGAGAATCGATTCTACCGGAAAATTCGATATATTGTTTAATATCGATTTCGTTAAGTAGTTTCGGCGTGCCTGACTGAACTCGGTGACTGTGGGTTCAATTACCACTAGCTAGAATGTTAATATTCATTAAACACTAGGTTCCCAGGTTCCTTCTTGGATAAACAGGATTCAGAAGGATGGAAATGAATTCACTCGCAGGCGTGAAAGAATAGCTGCGCTTACATTTTTACAGATACAACAAGAAGATTGACAAACCAAAAAACGTCAACAGTTGACAGATTATTAACAACTTACAAATAAAATGTTGCTACTTAAAATATAATATGTTAATTATAATCTGCAATAAAGTTAATTATTTAAATTTAAAAACTATTATTTTAAAAACTATTATTTGGTCTTGAACACTTCTACCTACCCTGTTATGTGCAAGATGCAATGTGAAGCTATAAAAACGATATTAATTTGACTTTTTTATTTATGAACCGATTTAAATAAAACAAATACTAAATATTACGGGAAGTTTTCCAAAATATAATAGTAAAAAGTGTATTTAAATCGAACTAGACGTTTCTGAGATTAGCGTACCTGTATCTCCTCTGGTGTTGCACGGAGTCTTGGGCGGCGGTGATCACCATCAGGTCTGCCTTGAAAAAAAACCATTAAGCGAAGGCAGGAGAAAACTATTGTGAAGACGTGGAATTCAATATTACAACTTTCTTCATTTATCTTTATTCATTTACATTTTACAATTGCGTAAGAGTCCTCTTCCGTATTCCACCCATATTACAAACATTTCATGTTTCGTGAGATCCAACGTTACAACGTCTTATAATACCGGGAGAATGAAAATTGGAAATTTGCGGCGTTCAGTTCCGCCACTCAACAGCACTCCATAATTAGGCGAAAAATGGGGAACGCAGTGTCTTAACACTAGCTTCCCTGTGCCTACACTGCTGAGTGCGGGATACGACGTGAATCTACAATACCCCTATAACATATTTATTACGCTAGTTCCGTAAATAAGTTATAATAAATTAAAGTTATTTACTTGT
This sequence comes from Heliconius numata, assembly GCA_016802625.1. Taxonomy (NCBI): domain Eukaryota; kingdom Metazoa; phylum Arthropoda; class Insecta; order Lepidoptera; family Nymphalidae; genus Heliconius; species Heliconius numata. The sequence continues at coordinate 8,928 of JAEBDU010005907.1, read as the reverse complement.
TTCTCATGAAAAAGGGATTCAATTAACGGGGACAACGAAAGTGATGACGAGAGTTTTCCGATGGCACGTCCGTTGGTCGTTAAAAGTTTTTCCAAAAGCTGTTCGCTTTTTTTGTTTCATATCAAACCTAAAAGTTACTAGTTTGTGAAAATTCAGATATTATTATCGATAGAAATTGATGTTGTGGTACTTTTATTATTATTTTTATTTGCTGTTTAGGCCATTGAGGCTCGAAGATTTATATTGATATTTATCTAGTAAGATAAAGACTCGAATTCGAGCAAAATATACACACAGATTCTCTTTACCTCCCTTTCTATGTGGCTTTATGAGGGATAAAGCGTGAAAGTACAAAGAAATATGAATCAACCGCCATTATGAAGTTTAGGCAAAGAGAAATTATTGATCATTCAATGTGTTTTCCAATTTTGACAGATGAGGAGACAAAATAAATAAATTATACGATATATTGTGGAGTTCTCTAATCTCTTAGTTTATGTTCAGAATATTTAAACTTAAAATTCAGCTAAACAAAGATTTCTATAACATTTTCGCCTTCACTTAAAAGTAAGAAAATATTAATATAGTCATTAATATGACAACATAATTCTTATAAATAATTACTTTAAGTGACTTTAGACGTCGAGCATATTTAAAAGTAGGTCTCCATTAGAATTTTATATCTAAAGGAAAATATGATAGCCTGTGATACTTGCTTCCAATTACTTTAACTAATTAATTACTTGTTTTCCTCTAACGTAACATCAGCATACTTTTTACTTAATGAAGCGAATAAAGTACGACCACTTATAACCTAGGGTTGGGACAAAATTTAGTTTCTATAAGATTAATAAATATTAAAATTATTTACAGCTTTATATTTTTATATTTTATATATTTCATATCACACGTATTTAGAAAAAAAATATTCGTCATGTAATTGGAATCTACAACAGAGTTAGTTGGATTCAGTGCGTGAAAAATATATTTTTTACCATTTTTTCTTTTTTGGTATAGATAGGATTTTTTATGAAATCGTTTTTCAGTTACGTTTATTCCATAAAAGTCTCTTCATTCAGTATCAATAATTAAACAATTAATTAAAGAAATATCTATTATTTATTTTAAATTATTATTTATTTTAATGATTAAATGTTTGGTTCTTTTAAGAAAAATTTGTACTTAACTCGTTTCTGAGACTAAGCATGGAAATGAAACAAAACATAACTTTATAACATCAATAATTATTATTTTCGTGTATTATAAATTAATTTACGTGTACCAGCCCTGCTTCCAATACCAATTTCTAAATGAGCCGTTTTCTCGTGAGTCCCACTGTTTTTCTACCATTTTAACGTAAAAATCCAGATAATTCGCCCGATTTGGCAGTATCAATGTATGAAGGTCGTTTCTTGCCAATTCGTATGAAAGGAATCTATGTATGTGCAAATCTAGTGGTGACTTGCTCATAAAACTAAAGTGAGGTTTATTTTATGGGTATTATTTGTGAACTCCTAATTTTTATTATGTTTTATGGAAAATTTGGATTTTCTATGTATTTTTTTGGATAATAACTACAGCCATATTTATATTTGTAAATATTTGAGTTGGATCGTAATTTAATTATTAACTAAATCATTTTGTATAAAAAAATATTTTGAATGTATAAATATAAATAGAATTCGCTTAGACTCTGTCGAAATAGATTCGACGTTGCTGACTTTCTTTAATGAATTAAAACTTTTGGGATATAAGTTACGAAAGAAAATTATTAATTAATTTTCTTTTAAAAATAATTAGTATTCTTTTGTAGACTCACAAAATTGAGTGGTAAAAAACAGAGTATCGATGATACTGAAGGAAGGTCTCAAAAGCACGAGGACCTCCGGGAGGACTCACGGAGGAAAGCGGCCGATCCGCTTTACACTCCTTCTCTCTCTGGCTACTCAGCGAGGCTTACAGCTCTGAACCCTTAAGCTTACATTATTTACCCAAACTAAAATTGCAGCAAACAAATTCGAATTCGCTACCATCAATCACATTCGGTTGAAACAACAAACTTCCTACTTTTTATAAGCGTTAAATAAATTGGTAACAAGGTCTCGCCTAAGGACAAATGCGCACCGCCATGAAATTAACAAAGCTACCTACGGTTCTCGTTCCACCGGACAACGTTTAACGGTTGATGACAGCCCACGGGCGATGCTTTCAAACAAAGGACTACTGTAAACTGGACCGCAAGGGAGACGGCGTTTGGTACAAGTGGTTATTTATAAGAAAATCGAAATTATTTGTCTTGTCGAACGTATATAGATTAAAATAAATATTTTTTATGAAAAAATCATTGATATATATATATTTTATACTTGGTATGGTTCTTTAAATCTGGCGTTCCGAGCGTGCCACACACGTTGAGCACATATCACTTCGCCAATGTCACGTTGTATGGAGAAGACACGAAGGAGGTTGTACGGTAATTTTATACTTTATTTTGTTTCTAATTCAATCAAACGTCACGCTCGTCACGCTACAACAATTAATCTCCTCGAGTGGGAATCGATCTACAAACGTCGCATTTACTACGACAACGATGTCCAAACATGAATTAATATATCTAAAACTGGATATATAACTCCCATTTTATCATCATCGTCATACATTTTATGTATTAGGCACTTTCGTATCTTAAACTTTCTTGTCTTTCTTTTTTTTCTTTTTAAATTCGTATCTTAAACTAACGCTTCAGCTTATACTCCAGACAGTGTGACACCACAACGACGTAGCCACACCTGGTGGAATTTTACCGCGGTCATGAGAAAGTTTTATGAGTAAAAGCTGTATTGTTAGGGAAATTAATGTTTTACGACGTATAAATACTTCTCTATATCCTTGCCTGAAGCTCTTTTAATTGGTGATTCTTCTATAATGGTTGTTGATAAAAAAATATATTTATAAGCAAACATACACTATATTAAGATCTAAAATTGTACATAGAATCCATGGATTCTAATCGCTCTAGACGCGAATGGAGTGTCATAGCACTAGGACAATCCGCCTACTCTGTCCAAATGGGATACTTTACACTAAAGCTAAAAATATAATACATAACAGCAAAGTTCAATCAAAATCCACATCTACTTAATTCGCTTGCAACAACTGCAGCACAAACCGACCTTTCAACTCTTTAACGATTGCCACATGAGCTATTCCAGTACGACAATCCAAATTAAAAACGTACATTTCGTACAAATAACAGTTTTAACGTTAAATTTAACGTTTTAATATAGGTCAAATGGTACATTCATTAATTACAGTGTCATATTGGCGATTAAATTTCACGGATGAGGAATGACACGAGGAGTCGCCTCGTAAATACATCAGTGGCGTACCACAGTTCACAAACTTGTGCTGCCACAATATATGTACAATAAATTATAACGTTACACTAAATAACGTATTAACTTTGTATTAATGTAAATCCTATGAAAATTATATTTAATTTATATATTGCCTTTTTTTAGTATGAAATGTCGGATAGGCGATATCAATGTACTGCAAGAGATAATCATTGCTGAGAAAATATTTAATAGGACTTGAATGAATGTTGTTTATTATTATCATTTTATTCTTTTTTATTTAATTTGATATTTCTACTATAAATTAATGGGCTACTTCTAAATTATTTTTAACTTGAAGTAACAAATAACTTTATAATAATATACATACAGACACTAGCAATAAACGTTTTCATGTGCACCTAAAAGGGATTATTTTTATGAATAACACAGAAAGCAAGATCCGCGAAAAAATTTTTTTAGCTTATCTTGAAATAGCAGTATAGACAGTAGGAACGTGGCAACCTAGTATCAAGACACTAAGTTCTCCATTAAGACATTTCTGTCCTCACTTTCCGCCGAATTCTAATGCATTGCATATTAGAGGGCGATCAACGTCGCGCTTCTACTCGTTGCCACAGTGAAATATTCCATTCCCTGATTGGGATTCGAACCAACAACCATCGCGTTTACAAGCTTGTGGCCCTGCGCCAGGACGGTCTTTAATTATAGAGTTTACAAATAAAAATCAAATATTAAATTCACTTCAACAATTCTATAATAACATTTATTTTATTTATAAAAATAAGTTTTATATAACCAATTTTCTATAACTAACAAGAATTTCAATTGCAATTTTAACATGGCTAAGGCTTGTCGTGTAAAATAAAATCATTAAATATTTATACTTTTATTCAACAAATGGACATTGCACATTGTCAGATCGATATCTTAGATACAAGAAACCATTCAATACTTATTAAGAAGCTATGTTTAATTTATATAAAAATATAAAACCGCGCTATCTCAGTGCTAACTTATGTTATTGCAATATATGGATAGTGAGAGAATTAAGTTAGAATAATTATTTACCAAACAAAAGGAGAATTGCTTTTTCCAAGATCTTGGATAATCGTAGGTTGGTACGTCGTGGCGCAGGAGGACAAAGTGTGTCTATAAACGCGACAGGTTGTAGATTCGATTCCTACTCGAGGATATTAACTATTTTATATTTTCTGGTTTCGAGGCAAAGCGGGGTATAGATTTCAGCCATGCAACAGATGCCTTCAACAAATGCCTTCAGAACTCGCTGGACAGTTGGTAACAGAGTGTCTTAACACTAGGTTCCCTTTGTTTACCCTGCTGCTAAAAAAATAGAACTCTTTCTAGATACTTATTCGCAACGATATTAACAGAGCAGGTGGCAGCATGGTCTTTCAATATGGCCCGGTTGTGTCGTTATTGGCAATGGCAACACATTTCGTTTATGTGTTATAGAATTTATTACAAATCGAAAATATTCTTATATTCGGATTATTGGAGACATTTGGTTGACTATTGATTATTATATCAATTGAAATATTTGTTATTACAGAACTAGTTATATTTCATTAAAATCTACATTTTCGGTCGAAACTAAAATATTACTTTATAATTTGAAATAATTTAAAAACCCAATTTTCTATTCAATTCAAAAGAAAATTACATTTTCTCGAGAGATACTTATCAAAGTTGAGATATGTATCTTATTTAACTTTAATAATAATAGTTTTTATGTAAAGCATGAAGAATTGTAATAAAATTTTTAGCCTAAAATTTACCTATTCTATTTGCTCTCATTTTGTACTGGAAGTAGCGAATACGTACATCAAAAGGTAAATTTAATTTTATCAAACTTTATAAGTTAATGCAATCTTGAAATACTCCGACTCGCACTTGACAAGATTCAATTTAAAAAAATTCAAACTCAAAAATTCCAAAGCCAAATAAAAAACAAACATTTACTTCCACTAATAAAATCAGCAAAAAAACTATAAAGTCAAGATTATTAGACAAAATATGCAATAAACAATTCCCATTTCACAAGTACTAATGCGTTGTAAAATACTTATTTGAAACGTCACCCACTCTTATATTAAGTAGCGACTACCCAAGAACGTTTAAATATATATCATCACACCAGCTTTTCCTTAAGAGTTGAACTTTCAAGTTAGCTTTCCATTAAGTCCTTAGTTTAGGTGCGCTGAGTGCAAAACTTATATTTCTTGCTGTAATATACATTTCAGTTGTCACATTTTGACCACAAGACCACAAGAGGTGTTTAAATTTGAGTTACGAATTTCAAAAGATTTTATAAACATTTATCGTAAAAAAGTAGTTATTTCATTAAAAAAATATATCGCCTTTAGAATTATAGTACCTTTTAAAAATATAAAATTTTAGGAAATTTTAAAAAATTAGGCTTACAAAATAATTTTATATGATACAGTAGTAAATGCTTTTTAAATTAATTGTTAATTTATTTATCTATATATTTATCTGTCTCAAAATCATGATTTTTTTTATTAGGGCACTATAATTCTAAAGGCGATGCGTTTTAATTAAATAATAGTATTTTTTTAATATTGCAAAGTAAAAAATAATCTAAGCGAGTGCTGTCTAACGCGGCGCAGAGCACAAACGAGTAACTGTATACACGATAGGTTGTAGGTTCAAGTCCCATTCGAGGAAATAAAATATTTAATATTTTCAAATATTTTTTCGCTTTGGTGTTGCGACAAAGCGCGGCGTTGAATTGCGAGTGTCTTAACACTAGGCTACCTACCTACTTTGCTTCATGTGGAATACAGAGTGAACTGGAAAAAAAAGTAAATTCTCCATTTATATAAAAATACAAACACTATATATAAAGAGGCTAATTGGTGTTTCTTACAGTAATTGAGTTGTTAGAACAATACAAGTAACCGAGTATTTGCATACAGAGGCTGATTCCAGTCTTGTAATTACATCTTATAAGTTTATTAAGCTAATTGCGAGTGGACAAGCGAGTTGCTATCATTGTTACTAGTTACAGCTATTTTTATTTATTTTATTATGGTTTTTACGGAGTTTAACTACGGAAGCTATCTCGCAATAGTAAAAATAGTTATGTAATTACGTCGCAGTTAATTATTTTATAGGCAAATTCACTTTACTCATTGAAATTGGATTCTATTATTTAGAAATTATTTAAGCTATATAATTATACTCCTTTAGTAATGTCAGATATAGCTTCATGTACTTAACCCAATTACTAACAGCAGAATAAGCAGAGAACCTGGAAACCTAGTGGTATAAAATTCCGTTGCCCTTCTTCCGCCGATTTCAGGAGGTATCATTGTATCGTGGCGTAATCATTATTTTGATAAAAATAAATAAAAAAATGTCTGAATTCATAAAATTGGCAGAGAATTTATATAATTGCAGTTCACTCGTGTTCGTTTCCATTATTAACACTTAGAGCATATTTTTCTGTTGTATTCAATTTTTCAATAAGATCTTCAATATAGAATTGTAGAATGTAGAATTCTTCACTGCTACATTGTCATCAATGAAATAAATTCTTCCATAGCAAAACCATATGATGCACGAAGCAAACGATAAAGGCTTAGTTACCATATACAATTTTAAATATTTTTAAATATTTTTCTTGATCTGGGGCAAAGCGAAAAAACTAATATTTTAAAATAAATTTGAATATCAAAGCCTATTAAATTCATTAGTTATTACTGTAACCACGAGAATATCTGTTGATGAACAAGAAGCTCAGCGAACTATTCGCTAGGTTCGAACAAAGGACAAAAATAAAATATGAGCCACAAAGCGTTCTTGTGGTCGCTTTGTATCGCTTTCAATCTACGTTATGAAAGCACGTAACCAACCGGCCTTCAAAGCAATATGCTGAAAGGGTAATAAGTATTAAGTAATCCTATATATTTATAGTATGCATAGCATAAGGTACCTAATTATTATTTAGATATTTTTAAATGAATCAAACTCGGAAAAATATTTTTTAGGTCTCCTCTGATAACAAGACATAGCACGGCGTTGAGTTACACCGTTCAATACTCACGTTCTCGAAGTTTGAGAACACTGTGGAGAATGCCGTGTGTTAATACTAGGTTCACTCTGCCTACCCTGCAATATACGAGATAAAAACAGCTATATAATTTTAGATGGTTTTTTTGCAGCTAAATAAAAATATTATTTATATTTTATTTTCAGCCATCTATAGTTAAGAGCTCTTAATTAAGCTACGGAACAAAAGTTATATGATGCTATATAAAAACTATGGGTGAAATCGGGATAGAAATCCCAATGGGATAAAAACTTCAAATACGTTGTTGTACTGGCCAATTTTTTTTTCCATTTTTCCATTTTCCACGGAAATATTAAATAATTTTCTACCTCGATTGGAAATCGAATCAACAACTTGCCGCGTTTTACAGTCGCTAGCCTAGCTCTTTAAGAATATTCAATTAAATTAAAGTATAATACTTCTAATATACTCGTACAATTTTACCATATTGGGTTGAGAAAAATATCTTCTTTTTGCTATTCAATTAAAAAAATTCGGAATTATTATCATCACGTTCCTTTAGGCCTGGCGTTCTCGTTATAAAATTATTATTTTTTATTCTAGAAGGCATTTCCAAGAGTATGCCATTTATCCCAGTTCTACCCCAAGCTAGTTGTAACTCATACATTCTATTCATTACTAATACTCATTAGCAAATATGCACTCATTTCATCTAATGATATAATGTTATGTTGTGCAATAGAAAAAAATATTTAAATATAAAAAAAATATTATTATTTTATAAACCATTTTTTAATGTTATTTATATTTTTAAACAAGAAATTGATAATGATATGACACTAATTACATAGTACAATATAATATTTATACTTTTTATACACTTTTTTATTGCAATTTGTTTTTCAACTAAATTTTTAAAAATCAGCTTCACACTGTATTCCGAATACGACAGGATACATAGAGGAAACCTAGTGTTTAGATACTCCATTCCCTACTTTCTGCCCAATTATTCGGGACGTTTTGTATTGAGTGGCGAAACTCAACACCTTCTGCCCTGATGCTAGAACGAAGAAATGAAAATATTAAGAAATAATAATTAATGGCCTTGAGTCCCAATGTCGACGTTTGTGGGTTCGATTCGAATAACAAGTCCTCGTATAAATTACTAGCGGACGCGCGCAGCTTCGCTTGCGTATTTAAGGGTGAATTCTAATAACCCATGAAACATGTGTTCAATGAAATATTTTTAAGAGTCTAAATTTCAAATTTTATAAAAATTGGTGGCGATTTAAAGATTTTTCCATACAAACTTTCAACCCCTTATTTGCACCCTTAGGGGGTGAATTCTAGAAAATCATGAAACATATGTTCAATTAAATATTTTTAAGAGTCTAAATATCAAATTTTATAAAAATCGGTGGCGATTTAAGAATTTTCCAATACAAACTTTCAACCCCTTAATGCACCCTTAGGGGGTGAATTCTAGAAAATCATGAAACATGTGTTTAATTATAT
>JAEBDU010005865.1:0-10363 GCA_016802625.1 Heliconius numata | reverse complement strand
TTGCGGATTGTTGCCCTGGGGCAACTATCCGTAACTACACATTTTAACGCGCAAACAGGTTTTTTTCTTAGTTATAATTTCATTTGGTTTTACCTTTTTTTCTTGGTGATATTTTTATTGGGCTTTACTATAGTTTATATTAAATAAAATAAATTCTCAACAGCAAAGTGCCTCGCAAGTATAAACGAAAGCCAGGCGTGGTGCCGCGCCACATCAGCTGGACAGAAGATAGCTTAGCACTTGCGTTCGAAGATCGAAATAAAAAACAAAAAAGTATCAACGAAATATCCCGGATTTATGGCATATCCTCTCGAACCTTAAGAAATTCTAAATAGCAATATCAATTACCAAATTCAAAAAAATGAAATACCAACAAAGAAGTTAAAGTTGATAATTATTGTGTAGAATGTTTTGAAAATTATAATTTAACTAAATCAAAATCAGATTGGATACAATGTGAGATGTGTCGAATGTGGTTGCATGAAATTTGTACAACATTCAAAAACCATTGCATGAGATGTGGCAAATTGAACACCTTGGCTTCTGGTAATAATCAATACTAATGCCAAAGTTATTCCCATAATTATTTTTAATATTTAAGATAAATACTAATATTTAATTATTTTTTTAATTAAAAAAATTACATGTTCAAAATTTTAAAACCTTAGTACTTTTAAGTGTTGTTTGGGTAATAATTATAAAGGATCTCAGTAAGTAATTAGAACTGAATACTTATTTAATAGGTGCTATGCCAAAGTTAATTCTTATTTTTTTTGTTGTTCTACCTTTAAAATAAATAGTAATATTTTATTTTTATTTTTATACTTAATTACCATTTTGGAGTCTATTTTGTTGTAATTTTATAATTATATTGACTTTGATTAATACTTAATGAAAGATTGTGTTCAATAACAAAAAGTGATTACTTAAATTAATATAAGTTCGTTTTTATTTGAAAAAAAAATAGACAGGCAAGTATCCCCCGAACCATTTTTAACGTGAGGCTAGTATCCGCCATAGTAGGCAACTATCCCCTTTTTTAGAGGCCACATAAAACAGGCTGTACTCAAAATTAATAATATTTATATTTGAAAAAATTAGCTAAGTTAGAAGATTAACATACTATGTTTAAGAACACACATTGAATAGGTAATGTAGTGGTATACATTTCTAATAAAAGAGCTTTTTCAAAAAGTGCGGCAACTATCCGGGGTTTACCCTATATACATAAATGAAGCCGCAGTAGCCCTGTGGCATAAGCGCGACGGTCGTGGGTTGAATTCCCACTAATAATACTAAATATACTAAATATTAGTATTTTGATTTCCTAGCTCTAGTGGCGAAGCAATGCGCTGCCTAGAGTTCCGCTACACGGAAGGCCTCAAACTTCAAAAGAAAGTAGGGAACAGAGTGTCTTAACACTAGGTTACCTTTGCAATTTAAGTATGCGACTTTCAACGCAACGGTTGTGGTTTCTATTCCCACTTCAGGAGAATATAATCATTCATTTCTTCGCTCTGGTAACGAAGCAAAAAAATATTAGTAAGCATGACAAAGAAATTGTCTTAAAAATCTGTATGAAATGGTTTGGTTTATATTGTTATTATTTTTATTTTTATTTATTACATGCGGTGTTTTGTTCCGCCACCCAAAAGTTCGAAAACATCTTCGAAGTAGACGATAGTTTTACTAGCTATATTCATACTGCAAATGTCCTTATAAAAGGTCCGCCGGCGTTATGTTACGCCACCAAAAAGTTCAAAATCAACTTCGAAGTAGACAAAAATTCCTCTAGATTTACATATATATTCAAACAGCAAATATCGGAAGACAGGTGAAGATGAAAAAAAAGGAAAATAAGTATATTTATATAAAAACCTTATAAAAGGACCGGTCCGTTTAAAGAGCAAGTGTATTTTAAACGCTACAAATCATTCAACAATTTGTCATAGGACGTTCGTATTCTCACTTAATAGAATAATTGAAATAATTTAATATATAATATAGAAGCCAGCCGTGGCACAGGAGCACAAGCTCGTGAATGTAAACATGACAGGTTGTGGGTTCGATTCCCATTCAAGGAAAAGAAATATCTAATATTTTCATTTTGACGCAAAAGCGGCGATCCGCCACTCAACATGCAAAGCCTCTAGAATTCTGCGAAAGTGGGAAGCGGAATGTTTTAACACTAGGTTCTCTCTGTCTACCCTGCTATATGCGGGATACAGCGTGAAACTGGTCTTAATTTATATATAAGTATTTTAGTAGCGATTAACACCAGTTACGCCAGAAGTATACTTATTAACCGTACTACAATCACTGCACTGTTTATTTTTCTGAGTGAGAATCTTTTTTTAATTTTCCGTCCAAATTCGGCAATCATTTTGGAAATCGAACCCACCACCGTCGTGTTTACAGCCAGCCATCCCATGATGGCCTTCACGACCTGATAAACAATTTATTTTTAGCACTCTATTAGAGCCTTTAGAGCCTTGTTACCAGAGAATTGAGTTGAAATTGATTCCCAGATTGGGAATCGAACCCACGACGGCCGTAAGTATAATGACCCAAAATCAAAGAATTAGCCAAAAACCCGTTCTTACAGAAATGAAAGGCAAGGTGAGTTACACGGAAGTACTTTTTAAATGATATCCTTATCGCTTTTGTACATTGAATTAGTGCTAAAACATTGCAAACTTGCGAAATGATACCGCCTAAGTTAATAACCACTTTTATATGTACTGTACGCATACAAAATGTTAAGGCTTTTTTATTATTACGTTATTTATTTATTTTTTAATAATACTTACAAATTATTAATAGCTGTAAATGAACATATCAATATTTAGAATCTACAGAGGAGTTTAGAATCAACGGAGGAGATTTTCTTGAGGGTTTCTGGTAACAGAAAATACGACGTTGAAATCGGCAAATTAGTGTCTCCAAATCAGACCAGGTGAAAGGAATAAGATGGAGAATATTATCTAGATTCTCTCTGCCTGCTAGAACCCAGGAAAAAGAGTGAAGCTCAAAAATATTACTAAAGCTTATACTTCCTTTTTAATAAAGAAATACAAACTAAAAACGAATATTAAATAACTTTTTCTGTCAACAGTCCCAATAACCTGTAGAATTGTTATAAAACCGGACCGATTTCCTGCTGCGCTCTGTAGATAGCGTAATGCAATACGTATTCCTTTTTCATTCAATATCACAATTAACATTATTCTTATCGTTAACAAGACATAAAAGCTTATTATTTTTATTTATTCTTTCAAATAAATATTAACGATAGTTAAAGTTAATTGCATTTAAATATTAATGACCTGATAAAAGTTTGTTTTATTTGCCATAGAAATTATAGGGAAAAAGATATTATAGACGCAAAATATATGTTTTTAGATTAAAACGTGTATATTGCAGTTTTTTTTGTGAATTTCAAGTAAATAATATAAGTGTTGTGTTATTTTAGCTTATAAGAAAAGTTTTAATTCAAATTAAATAAAATCAAATACAATAATAATTAACTTTACAGTCAGACGCTCTGAATGTAAATGCAACGTTCTGAGTTCGATTCCCATTTGTGGGAATTAATTATTTTCGTTACCGTCTACAAAGAGACAAGACAACAAGAAAAAGCACTGCATTTCGCCAGTTAACATACAATTTCTCGTAGTGTTTAAATAAAAAGATTCTCTAATGTTAGTTCGAAAAAGGAGAGATGTATCACTCCATAGGATCATCGTTTTAACAAAAATTACACTCAAACCTTTCGCATAACACAGTCAAATTAAAAGAATAATACCAATATTAAGAATTGCATTTAATAACAGCAGTTGTTCGATACCGATCGGCAAATGATTCCGCGAAGCGAGCTTGTACACGCGACCATTTTGCACCTTTGTGGGTAAAAAATGAAAAAGGAGGTACAAATTTTGAAAATTTTAAATTAAACTGATAAGTCGATTGGGCGTTTACTTAGTTGTTATTTTTTGTTTTTTTTTAAGTTGAAAGAGAGTATAGTGTTTTGAAATTTGTCAGTTTTTGGTGATGTTTGTGTTGTTGATATTTTTTTGGAAAAACAATTCAAAGATATAAGGTGATTGCTGAAAAGTTCAAATCGTCGGATTTCCAAAAATTTATATTATATATTAAATATTAGCGATTAACCTTGTTAAAGAGTTTTATTTGAAATGAGTAAACTATAAATAAATAAGTTGCATAGCTTTTCTGTTTTTAATTTTATTGGTTTTCTATAACAAAAAAGCAAGTTAAACTCGCGTACAGGTCACCTGGTAAGTGGCCAACGTCGTCCACGACCCCGTGTGCTTAGAGAAGCTACAGGTGCATTGCCAGCCTTTAAGATGGAGATAGATAGAGAAGATAGACATATCTAGAGAATACTGCCACAGGTATTCCACATTCCGCATATGTAGCAATCGAAATTAGAATCAAGACGTATACTGTAAAATGGTTAGGTGGTGGTGGTGGGTTCGATCCCCACTCGAGAAAATGAAATATTTATTTTAAATTTGTATTTTCATTTATGCGCTTTGTTGTCGATGTAAAAGCACGGCGTTGATTTCCGCCACTCAACCTGCAATGCCTCCAGAATTCTGCGGAAAGTAGGGAACCGAGTGCAGAGCGAGCAAAATGTAATTAATTAATTTCACCAAGTGAGAATCGAACTCACAACTATCGCGCTTACAGTTAGGCTCTATCTATACTATGACAGCCTCAAAAATTAAACTTAATTAAAAAAAATTACTTTATTATCCTCACAATTTATATAGACCTTACATTGTACTATAATTTCTATTCAATTACTATGGGCACACCTTTTTGCGTTCTACACAATTAAAATTGCCGACTTATCTACTTATATACCTACTTCATATAAAGGAAGGACCTACACGAGTTGGTATTTAATATTATATTTATAACTTAGTGATACTATTTTATAATTTTAATTATTTTTCTCCATATATGAGGGCTGGTAGGAAATTCTTTAAAGTTTTTGTTAAAGAAAAAAAGTGTATTATAAAAAGGAGATGTAGTAATTTATAGTAATTGGTTGTGATATTTAAAGTAGAATTTAATATATCTATTAAAAATATTATACAAAAACCATAAAAAACCACTTAAGGAAATTAAATATTTAATTTTCCTTTCTCTGGTAACAAGGTAGAGCGCGGTGTTGAGTTTCACCACTCAATACACAATGCCTCTAGAATTCGGCGGAAAGTGGGTACCGGAAGTAACCTAATGGGAACGTTTTGTTTGAGTTTTCATATTAAATTGAAGCTTAATTTAGAAAGTAGCGCTACTGACTTGTTACCTTTGTTAATTTTTATTGTCACCTTGAATTTATACAGACGTAGGTAAGTTCGATTCCCACTTGGAGAAAAGAAATATTTAATATTTTCATTTTCTCTGGTAACGAGACAACTGGTAACAGTGAGTTTTGCCACTCAACGCGCGATGCCCCGAGAATACGACGGAATATGGGGACCATTAGGTTCCCAAGTTCCCTCTATAGACCCTGCTATGCGCGAGATACAGCGTGTAGCTAAAATCACTTATAAAAAATAATTTCTAATTATAACAGAAAATGTATAGGTACCGACTTTAAAAAACCTTCCAATTCACAATTTCTACGAGAAATTTTAAATAATTTCTCTTTCTAATACATAAAAAAAGAACAACAAACGAACTGAACCGCCTACAATTATAGAACTCCCTCATTCCCAGTACTGATCAAAGACGCCGGCTGAACGATTCGTCTCGGCTATTAGAAAAGAAGTGCCGGCCAGCTTGGGATGATCTTTTACTACTATTTATTTGTACTTATATGTTTTTATTGAAAAATATATATGAATGTGTATATTTCTTTTGTTGAAATTTCTCGTATGTGTATAATTCTCAAATTAATATTATTTTTTTCTTAAAATTTGAACCGAAAAGGCAAAGAAAACTAATCGTTTAGGCATTTTTTTTAATTGTGTTTCTATATTCAATAAATATATTAATAAAAAGATTCTCGCATTCACGTTAACAGGTTAGACAGAAGGAACCTAGTGTTAAGACCCTCAGTTTCCCAAAGACTGAACAATTTCCGAGACATTGCGTGTTGAGTAATGGAATTCAACACCGTACCTTGTTTTGTTGCTGATAACAGAGCAAGAACAAAATTATTCTATCAATTTACAATCTGTTTTGCTGCGCCATGGACGCTTTAATTTTTTTGTGTTATTTTAACTATTAGTAGAATTATTAGTTAAAATTTCATTCCATATCTTCTAATTATAAATACCGAATGAAATTCATCAAAAAAATATTTAACTTGAATATCTTTGTAAAATATGCATCATTGTCGTATCTTTTTTTGTAAAACATAAATAATTAAAAAAATATTTTTAATATTTCATAAAAAAATTAGATGAGAAGGTAGAAGTTAGAAAAAAAATAATAAAATTACATATAAAAAAAATAAAATATTTAAAACTTCAAGCTCTAACAAAGCTGGTCGTCTCATCAACATCTAGACTGATGTCAAACACACAAAGATGAACCGGCTTATTATCTCATTAATGCTATATAGGATCGCTCCTTTGAGGTCTTCATTATGAAATACCTACTGTAAACTAGTTCGTTCTCTATAGCGAAGGTTAAAATAGTGTTTCG
Source organism: Heliconius numata (assembly GCA_016802625.1). NCBI lineage: Eukaryota > Metazoa > Arthropoda > Insecta > Lepidoptera > Nymphalidae > Heliconius > Heliconius numata. Next base: position 3,679 of record JAEBDU010005865.1, on the reverse strand, counting down.
TTCACGCTGTATCCTGCATGTGGTGTAGGCACAAATATTTTAGTGTTAAAACACTCCATTTCCCATTTTCTGTCCGATTTTCATATTTTTTTTTTACCAAATAGGTAAGTGAATCGAACTAGGAAATGTAAATAATTCTTTCTTCCGTATGGGAATCAAACCCACAACGCTTTACAGTCGCGTTCATAGACCGACGCGTTTTAAATTTAATTTTATATATCTACCTATATTCTATGTAAATAAAAATAATGAAACTGTTTCGAATTTATTAATTCACTTTACTTTTCACCACACCTAACATTAAATACATTGAGAACAGACTCCAGGTCGTTTAAAATGAAAAATATCATAAAAACTAAATAATTTTATTAATTACCTATTAATAAAATTCGAAGAATATTCTCAACGAAATCATCATAGGAAATAACAATCTTGAAAATAGGTTAGCCTAATCATTATTTCAATGAAATGCAATAAAAAAAATAAAAATGAACATTTCTTCTACTAATCAATAACAAAGTAATTGTTTACAACGTAGGTATGCAAAGTGGTTTACATTCCAAGAATAATGTATGAACATACATACATACATACATATGCCTATATTCGAATGTAATGAAGAGAAAATCCGAGTCGATCGAATGTGACGTACTTTTTAGAGATCAATGGGTTGTTTTAATTAAAATAGGAAAAAGAGTGGTTAGTCACTCACCTTAATTAACTCACGTTATATTACTTAGTTACTTTAAGGCTGTCATGGCGGAGGAAGACGGAAGAGGATTTTTTTTTGAAAATGTTTAAACATTTTCACGCAACGGCTTTGAACTTGCACCTCTTGTTAAATGTAGCTTAGTATGGAACTGTGGAATAACACTTTAAAAATGTAAAACAATATATCTATGTCTTATAGAAAAAAATAATATTATTCTTAACAATACTTAAGTATCCATCATCAATTTATTATTTTTTTTAGAAACGTTTCAAAATTTCAAAGTAGCGGAATTTGAATCGGCGCCTTTTGGAAACTGTCTAAGAGGCGCGCTGGGCTATTTCCAAGAGGCACAGGTTCAAATCGAAAATAAAAATCGTTCAAATAAAAAAAATCAAATAAATTAATTCAAATTGTTTTCTCAATAAAAAATACAAAAGAATCCTCATAAATAATTATTAAAAACATTCTTACCACGATTTCTAACTAGCCACTGTATGAAGCGTAGACTAATGTAATGCTAATCACACATACCGTCCGGTAATTAATTAGCTTTTCTTATATCATGATTATTATGAATATATCAATGTAGGGATGTGTGTATGTCTGTTTATGTGCGCATGTTCCACATTAGTACTAAACAAAGTAGCATGTTATTTTGCATTGATCCGTAACAATTTTGTTTCTTTTTAATTGATATTACTTTTATTAATAAAATCTACTTTTATAAATTTTAAGAAGATAAATATTTAGTCTATTTGAACGCGTTAATCTCAGGAACTTCTGATTTGAATGGAAAAAAATAACTTTTTGCGTTACATAGTCCATTTGTCGATATATCGTTTCAAAATAAACATTCAAAAATATAAATATATACGATATATATATAAATAAATACGAACAAAAAAATATAAATCTTCATTTATAATATGCAATAACTGTTATTAAATAACAATAATAAAATTAAAAATACAAGCCACAGAAATTGTAAGAACTTATCCTGACTTCATAATAACCTATCAACTCACTCGTAAAAGGAAACAAATATTGCTTACCTATACGAGTACATAAATTATAATGAATGTATAAATTATTTAACGATCTCATATATTTTTTGTTATAAGCAGTTTAATAATAGAATGATTATTCTGAATGCAAACGCAACGGTAGCGGGTTCATTTACCACTCGGTGCAAATAGGTAGTTGTCCTATTCATTTGTCCATCTTGAATAAATAAAATGCGTCGTTAAGTTTCGCTATTCAAAACGCAAGTTGACGAAATCAGGTCGAGAGTGGAGAACTAAGTGACATAACACTAGGCTCTCCGTGGCCACCTTGCTGTATACGGGGTAAAGCGTGATAGTAGTGCGGTACACTTGAACCTTATGGTAGGTATATTTGACATAAGTTTCTACTAGCGATCCTCTCGCGGCTTCTCCGGCTAAAACTACACAATCATTTATTCACTAATCTGGATAACTTTCGTGTTCTAATCACCTACATTATAATTTTAATGACAATATCAATACTTTGAGAAATAAACACGAAATGTTTAGGAAATCTTATCAAAATATTATAATAGTGAAAACTGCATTTAGGTAAATCGGTTAAGCCATTTCTGAGATTTGCTTGGACAGTCGTACAGACAGAGTTTAAATTGTATTACATAGATAAATTACATCCATAGTTTATATATAGGTACATATATAATCAAGAACATTATTTATATAGTATTTGTGTATAAATTAATTTTTCAATTGGTAGTGGAACCAAATGTTTCTGAGTTTAGAGCATTCAAACAAACGAATTCTTCAGAATTCAGCCTTGAGTCTTATAATATTTGTATAAATATAGATATATTCACCCTTTGAAGAAATATCGATTTTTCATACAATTCTTTAAACGATTTTTTTCTATTAGGTACAACTTTTAGCTATTCAAACCCATAAATAAACTTTTTATCCTTATAAAGAAAGTGATACTCAATTATAAGCAACACGTTGAAATTCAAAATGGTGGCGTGCGTATAACACTTAATGGATGAAAAGGTCGTCCGTTCGATTCCGTGCGAATGAAGATTTGAAAAAACTTATATAACTGTATAATTAAATAATGATGTATAAGCACTAAACCTATATTTTTAATAATTGAAAGCGAATTTATTAAAGTAGGTAGGTAGGTACTAAATTGTACGAACATTTGTATTGTAATATTACAAAGCTCAAGAGTTTGTTTGGTTGAACGCATGTATCTTAGGAACTACATGTTCGATGTTCGAATGGAAATTAGTTATTAAATAATCATCTCAAGAGGCGCAGGTTCTAATCCTTTAAATTTTTATTCATTTCTCAATGTTTTTCTTTTCTTAATGTTTTTAACATTAAACGTTAAAAATAACGTGACAACTGTTTTTTTTTTTACATTTATGTAGGTATTTTGTATAGAAAAAAGGACAGACAGATAAATAAAAAAGGCTTTATCAATAATCTTGATAACAATATAATAACTAACACCAGGCAATTGCAATGTTCGGACTTTTAAAAAGTTAAAAATATTATGACGCCATTTTTCTATGGTGATTATAGCATATGGCGAAAAACCCCATACTAAACATTATAATTCACTGTAAAGTAATAAGTGACCACACTGTTTATACTAAACTCAACTTTAAATCAAAGATATTAGAGCTTAAAATTATAAAATCACAAAAAAACACTGAAATCTAGAAAAAAATACAATCTAAAATACTTAGAAAAAGCGCGTTAACAATAACTTTCTATAATCTATAATAATCCCTGTGTTAGAGCGAGATAGATGATTGATATAATATTATTTAGTAGGTGTGAAAAAGATAGATGCATTTTTGTTGTTTCCATAATGCATAACACCGGTAGCCAATCGGGTTATAGGCGGGGCAATAGGGATTCGAACTTTGAAAATGTTTCAAACGTTTTGATGCTATCGAAAAAG
>JAEBDU010005852.1:0-13709 GCA_016802625.1 Heliconius numata | reverse complement strand
TTTTTTTTTCGAGCTTGTGGTTAATGCTGAAGAGGGTATTCTGTACCTGATGAAAAGCAAGCACTACGTGGCTGCCTGTGAGGAAAATTAAATAGAATGCATTGGCCGGGAATCGAACCCGGGCCGCCCGCGTGGCAGGCGAGCGTTCTACCACTGAACCACCGATGACTGCTCATAACGCGCTTGTATAAGCAAAACGTTGCGGGGCCCGTTTCGCAGCAAGGATGTTTTGATATTGTAACAACTTCTAAAGTACTTATTAAAATGAAAAAACAGTAAAAGACAGTTTTGATCTACATTAAATGGCCAACGTAACTAATATACTTATTTATATGCTGAGAGTAAGGGATAAGTGAAACTTGAGTCGGCACAGCTGATGAGTCAACGGCGTGATGTGTCAACAATTAAATGCGTTTTTCTCTAAAACTATTCGCAATTTCGAAATAGTGTAAAAAACAAATTTTATCTTCGTTTAACGTAGAAAATTAATAAAGTATTTTAAAGGATAAGGATTAATACCATTATGAAAAAAAATACCTCACAATAAAAAATATATTGAAATTACTATTTTTAGACAGAAATATGATCACTACACGTTATCCTTAAAAGATAAAAATATGCTCTCGCGGACTTTTTTGTAGATCTTATTAAGAGGAACAATACTATAGTACATTATTTTCATGTAGTACTTACCATTAAAGCAGCGCATGCGCGAAAGTGTCTCAACGGGTAGGACTTTAGACACATTTATCGTATTTATGTTAATTTACATAAGAATGTACAAATAATAAACTATATATAAACCTTCCCTGAGAAATACTCGACCTAATGGTAAAAACCGCATAAAAATCCGTTGGGTGGTTTAGAAGAAGAAGAGTTAGAAAGTTCAGACAGACACGAAAAGCGACTTTGTTTTATAAGATATAGGATAGGATACAAATGTATACTTTAGTAATAAAAAAACAAATTAGAATGAGTCACGCTACAATAGTTGGTCTTGTCGTTTAATTGTCTATATTATCATTGTTCAGTGTAAATATTGACTACTTATTTAACACAATGCATGCGCATACGCAGTTCATACTTCATGTGATAGCGGAGAACGTTCAATAATATTTACAATTTTATTTGAAACACGTGACCTGTGAGAACAATTACAAGTATGGTTAGGTTAGTAATTGATCATATTTCTTTTTTTCCGCTTCACGCTGTATCCCTTCACTCTGTATCACGTAGCAGGGTAGACAGTTGGAACCTAGTGTTAAGACACTCTGTTCCACCGAATTTTGAAGGCATTGTGTGTTGAGCGGAACTCAACGCCTCGTTTGCCTCGACACCAGAGCGAGGAAATTAAAATATTAAATATTTCTTATGTATCATATTTATTAACGTTTATATTTCCATTTCTTCGTATGTATGTTGCAATTTAATAACTTCGGTCAAGACCATTCTCAAGATCGCATGAAGACAGTCATTAGAGCACAAAAAAATTCGTCAAAAAATTCCTCGTTAGTGGTCAGAGCGATTGGAAAATATGTTTATTTGAGTTTCTAATACGATATCCAATTATTTAAAAAGTTAGGTACATTTTGTACCACCATCTTTGATATTATTAACTTTTTATAAAATATAAGTACTATTAATAAACTAGGGATGTTACAGATATTATCTATTCTAGATCTGGTGATAGAATATAATATCTGTAACATTCCTAAAACAAACTCATGCGTCTTATACCGTCTTTACTCTTTAATGATGAGAAAGTTATCATATTTCTTTCAATTATTAAGCAAGTGGATTATTTTGCAGGATCCAAAGAAATTCTACATGGAGTTAACGGAAGATTACGGCCTAACCAGCTTATTGCTATCATGGGGCCTTCAGGCGCAGGAAAATCGACATTGCTGGATGTACTCTCTGGGTATAGAATTACGGGGGTTGGAGGTGCCATATTCATTAACGGCAGAGGTAGAATTATGAGTAAGTATCACAATTTGTCATTTTTGTACATAGCATAAATAAAAATTATAATGGTTTATATAAATAATATTTTGCACTATAAATATTTTATACTATAAAATTTTATAAAATATATAATTATAATATTTTATATTTATTTATTTAAATTTTAGAAAGATTTAAGAAAATGTCGTGTTATATCCAGCAAGATGATAGACTGCAAGGATTACTTACTGTTGGTGAAAACATGGCGATCGCTGCTGACCTGAAGCTGCCCACTAAAATGGACAAATACGAGAAAGGAGAAGTGGTAAGATAAATTTTATTAACGTTAAATGAATGGAAAAAAATAACACATTATAAGTAATTTTCTGAAGCACAATAGTGAATCATATTGGAAGGTAATAAATTAATTAGAATGATAATTTGACACCTCAACACAGATAGGTAGATACTGTTGGAACGTGTTTGACAAAAAGTTCAATAAGTCCAAAGTTAGTATCTATTTTTTAATCCTCTGGTCTATTACTTATATCTTATCTTATCTTCTTATACGGAATCGAGCCCGGTCTTTGTTGTCAGGAAATGCCTTTCGACTCACTTTACTCCACTTTGCACGATTTATACCATCGTCCATGACTCTTTTATTCTGCATCAGGGGATCCAGCCATCTCTTACTTGGGAGTCCAGAGAATCTAATTTTAAACTTTGAGATTGTTTTATTGGTCCACTAGTCATACACGGCTTCGCCCGCTTACACTTATCGACTGTTGTGACATAATATTTTAGCCAAATTATACAAAAACTTTTCATACATTGTAGTCTACGAGTTAGTTTTTGCGAGAAATTGGAACAAACATTCATCCGCACAAACTCTGACATTTATATTATTAGCAAGATAGAATAATATTAAAATTCGGAATTTATGTGAGAATTAATATATTATATACTCTTAGTACAACATAACATTTTAAAAATGTTAAATATTTTTCATTTTCAATATACAATAAAAGTTATAGGCCAAGGATTTTAAGTAAAATTAATTTTAAATGTATTATGAACAAATATACATGTGTAAAAAAAATTAAAAAAGAAAAATATACATGTGTGCTGCGTTGTTAAAAAAATATTTGTGTTTTTAAAACTTTGTATTAAATATTTTTATATGTATATTCAATATTGTTTGGAAATAGCATAATATCATATAAATATGAATATGTTGCTTTAAATAAATATGTATACGTAAACGAGTGTTGTGTTTTAAATAATAATATGTCAAATGTAAATTAAAGAATTATTTTTGAAATATTTTAAAATATGGCTCACATTGAAATTTAATTAATTTCAAGGAAAATCGAGCAATATTTTCTAAAAGTTCCTTCTACAATTTTTCCTATTTTTAGCAGTAGGATAGCATCTGACTATAAACTCGAAGGTTGTGGGATCGATGTCCACGCGTGGAAATGAATTATTTTGATCTCCCCATTGTAAATGGCTCTTGTAAGATAGTTAGCGGCACGGAAGATGACTACACACAGTGCTATTTCCTAATAAAAGATTTGTTTATAGATAGAAGACATCTTAACCAACTTGGGCTTGTACGAGCACATGAACACTCGGGGGGCGCAGCTGTCTGGTGGACAACGTAAACGTCTATCTATCGCGTTGGAACTAATCAACAACCCTCTAGTCATGTTCCTGGACGAACCTACTACGTAAGAACATCTCCATTTATTTCTAAATAGTTTTTTATTTATTTATATTTTAAGTTCTAAATTTCAAACCTTCACCATGAAAACATAGTGTTAAGACTCTCCGTTTCCAATTTTCCGTCGAGACAAGGCAAGTGGTGGAAATTAATGCCGCGTTATGTCTTGTTACCAGAGTGAGAATCAAACCCACAACCGTCACGCTTAAATTCAGACGCCCATTTATTAGTTACTTAGCAGGAATATATAACAACTCAATTAAGTTATAATTATTAGTATTTGAGAAGTACTAATAAGTATTTAGTAAAGATTGTGAGTGTGTACGATATATCATACCTACATCAGCAAGGCACTATATTGCCTGCGGGTCATAGAGTCAAAAGTAGAGCACATTTTTGGTTTTTGACTAATCGATAAGAAAAACAGAAATTTGTTAAAGCATTGATTTTATCATTGTGTATATTTTTTTATTTCAGAGGATTGGACAGTTCATCGTGTACCCAAGTAGTAGAGCTTTGCAGAAGTCTCGCGCACCAAGGACGCACAATAGTATGTACAGTGCATCAGCCGTCCGCATCCCTGTTCGCTCTCTTCGATCATGTATATGTGTTGGCTGCCGGAAAATGTTTATATCAGGGCACGACCAGAAATCTCGTTCCATATCTTGATGAAGCTGGAGTACCTTGCCCTATATATCACAATCCTGCAGATTACAGTGAGTGTTGACCAATATATTACTAGGTATTTTTTTAGAAGACGTATAAAAATTTTGAGGCCAGTCGTGGTCCTGGGACATAATGGGTGACTGCAAACGCGACTGGTTGTGAGTTCGATCCCCGCTCGAGGATTTTTCTTTCTTAAGCGTGGAATTACACTTTAAAAATGTTAAAAATTGTAAATATAATAATAATTTATTACGTTATAATGATATTAATTTTATCTACTGTAACTCGTACTTCGAGTGACTAACTGACTACTGAAGTGTCAAGAATCAAGATAAACGTAAAATATGTCCTTTATGATAGATTAATCCTTCTTCATTTTCTATATTCTATATACCTACACTCGAACAGACCGCCATAACTGTCATCAGCTCAAATTAATTATATTACAGACACAATTAGATGGAATGGGATATATAAGGTCAGCTTCACGCTGTATCCCGCACACAGCAGGGCAGACAGAGGGAACCTACTGCTACACTCTGTTCCTCACTTTCTGCCGAATTCTGGAGGCATTGCGTGTTAAGTGGCAGAACTCAACGCCGCGCTTTAAGATACCTTATACAAGCTAGTTTCTTGCCGGTTTTCTCAGCCGATCTGTCTTTCTAGCCGGTGGTAGCTTTATGTTCATTCGATTGAAAAGTGCTTGTAAAAGTCTATTTGAATACAAAATATTTTTAATTAGATTACTTAATCATGTTCAAAAAATTCCTATACACTTAAAATATGTTTTTAATATGTTTTAAGTTTATAGTACCTAGTATTGTTATTTATATAACAACTCAAAAATTGTGATCATATTAATATAGTGTAGGTACCTTGTTTTAGTTTTACGCTTTATATCGTATATCATGGTAGGCATTACTTAGAGAACATACTTTGTTCTACACTTTTCGCGGTATTTCTAAATGTACTTTAAGAGACGGTTTTCGCGCTCTGTTATGCCTAAGAATTGGAATGAAAATAAATAATTCCCAAGCTAAAGTCGAACTCTCTACCATCGTGCATATAGTCACACACTTTCATACTCTGCCAGGATTGTCTCATATTAGCCATGTATATTTAAATATTACTTTTTAATTACAGTCATAGAATTAGCATGTGGCGAATATGGTGATGACAAAATAAACGTTCTTACTAATAAAGCCGAAAACGGCAAAGCGCTCACATGGTTTGATGATACGGAAAGTATACTCTCGATGGAAGCTTTAAGAAAACAGTATCCGTTAAGCGTGATGAAAGAACAAGATTCAGGGACAGGAGCTGAAGAAACGTCGCAGTCAAATCAAAGATCTGTACTTATAAGGCGTGGGTTTCTAAAGGCTAAGCGTGATCCTGTAAGTTTAACAAAAACGTGATTCTTATTTTAGCAGCATTAACCTCATAAGTACCCAAAGTAATATTTACATGGATTTTCCATATTTTTTGTTAATCATTCATTACCTATTTCCAGACAATGACTCACCTTCGTCTAGCAGTGAATGTTGTAGTGGGAGTGATGTTAGGAGCGCTCTTCATTAACGCGGGCAACGAGGGATCCAGAGTTTTGGAAAACTATAATTTATTATTTGCCATACTGATGCACCACATGATGTCACCGATGATGTTGACTATATTAACTTGTAAGTTGTACTTTGTTGGATTATTGATAATTTTAATATTATACCAACAAGATTTTAGCTTCACGCTGTATTTCGGACATAGCAGGGATTTTTCAATCTGAACATGTAGTTCCTGAGATTAACAAGTTCGACTAAATAAACTTCTCAGCTTTATTTTATTAATTAGTATAGGGAGAACTAAAGTATGATGTTAATAATTTCATCGTGTAAATTCAGTAAGCACTAGTAGTTTATGGAAGGTCCTGGTCCAAGTCTATATGGTCCTGTTGTAAAAGATCTAAATTGCTACACAACATGCCATATTTCATACAATACGTTTAATATGTATCTTATTTCATTTCAGTTCCCTCCGAGATGTCAATCTTATTAAAAGAGCATTTCAACAGATGGTATTCTCTTGGCTCCTATTACATCTCAATAACAATTGTAGATCTACCTATATCAGTAAGTGGATACGATTATTTGAATAATTTTGCAATACTACTATATTTATTTAGCTTCACGCTTTATCCCGCACATAGCACAGCGGGCAACAAAGGGTTTTAAATATCTCTATAAACCTTAGTATATATATACAGCGTGAAGCTAAAAATAAAGAATTATAAGTTCTAGTTTTTACTCAAATATTTGTTAAAATATATTAAACTCAAATTAAAAATTAATAATATATTTTCAGATAGTATCATGCGCAATATTCAGCGTGATAGTGTATGCGATGTCTTCCCAGCCCTTGGATATTGCACGATTCGGGATGTTCTTCGCCATCTCCGTGTACACGGTGCTTGTAGCTCAGAGCTTCGGGTTGATGATCGGCGCTGTGTTTAACGTCGTTGTAAGTATTACATTCAAATCCTTTGGCAGAATTGGAACAAAAAAGAAAGGATTGATGTAATTCCTTATTGTATTTATCAAAAATAATGAAATTATCGAATAGCTAAATTAGCTTTTCACCAATAATGAAAATAAAATATATTAAATCCAATAGCTCTAATAATATTTTCTACTGGTTCGATTCCCACTCGAGGAAATACCATATGTAATATTTATTTCATCTTTGTAATAACGACGCAAAGTGCATCGTTGATTTCCATCACGCAACACACAATGCCTCCAAAATTCGCCGGGAAGTGTGGACAGGAGTGTCTTAAAGGTAACAGAGTGTCTTAATACGTTCCCATGTTCCCTCTGTATAACCTTCAACGTGTCGAAGCTACTAATTAGAAACTTCAACAATTTTAGATTATATTTATATTTTTCCAGAATGGCACTTTTCTTGGACCAACTATATCAGTGCCAATGATGATGTTCGCCGGTTTTGGCGTTACGCTCCGTGACTTACCGTATTATCTTCACTGGGGTTCTTATATCTCCTACTTGAGATACGGCTTAGAAGGATACATTGGAGCAATATATGGTCTGGAACGACCAACTCTGGACTGCAATGAAGCCAAATATTGTCACTATAAGTGAGTCTCATTCTCATCAGTCATTCTTTTTACTATTTACACATTCAAGGAGTTTTAGCAACTGACTTTTTGGACTGACATATATAATGTCAATACAAATATATCAGTAAAAATTAAAAAGGGAATTCTAACCAATTTTTCGTATCATTCACAGGTATCCACGTACGTTCCTAAAAGAGATCGCGATGTCTCCAAATAATTTCTGGTGGGACGTACTTGCGTTGACAGTCATATTGCTTCTCTTACGTACTGCTGCTTTCTTACTGCTGAAATGGAAACTACGCGCTGTACGATAAACGAAGTACTATCAAAGCCAATATCTTGGCTTCATATGTTCAAAGATGCATTTTTAGACTAGTATGAAGTGAACATGGAGTTCCACGTTTTAGCATTGGAGAAGATAATGTGGAAGATGTAGTCCTGAAGCCGCTATTCTTGCTATTATATTTAGTAGACTATATTATTGAAATTTACATAGTGGGTTCAAATTTACATTTTAGTTATCATTTAAGTTTTTAATATTTATTTTGTATAATTATATTTTTAATATTAATAGGTGAGAAAGAACGGAGTTAGTTAGTACAAGTAAGAGAATAAAATTATTTGTAATACTTATTCGCTATGGCCATTTTCCATCTAAGCTTACCAGAAAATAAAATTTATTGCAGTAAACAAAAATTCCAATTTCGTTCGTTCCGTAGAATAACTTTGATTGAATAATTAAAATTTGATTGAAAGAAAAAGAGATTTTGATATAAAAGCTATAAACTGAGTTTTTACAAATTTTACGTCATATTGGTAAGTTTGTTCAGTATTTACCTACTTGATATTTATCGGCCATTTAGTATTTGGCAACTATTGTAATTTGTAAAATGGTTTAGATAAGTTTTATTTAAATATGTAGTGTTATAAAATACTTGCCAGTATGATACATTATCATTACGTTAATACAGATAATTAATTAATTATTAAAATTTATTATAAAATGCATAAAGAATGCATGGAGAGTGTCTTAACACTGGGTTCCCTCTGCCTACTCTGCTGTGTGAGGGATACAGCGTGAAGGTGATTTATTTTTATTTTAATGACAAAATTGGAAAAGACAAGTTGCTCAAACTTTATTGACAATTAATTAAAAAATACGTATATAAATAAGTATTAGAGATAGCGGTCGCCGTAACTGTACGTCACTGTCATGGTGTACTACTGTAACTATAAATAACTTTAAGAGAGTATGGCTTTAGGAGAGTATGGACTTTTGTCTGGGTGGTTTATAGTCACCCAGACAAAAGTCTCCAGTACGCGCCAGCTCTTAGAGTATAATTATTTTACTATGTTCTTACTTTAAAAAGATATAAAAAAACAACATAATGTAAGTATTTGGATATTCCATAGTTTTGAAATTGTGATTACAAAAAAGGCTGTGATCGAAATGAAAATAGACATTTATCTAACAAGAACAACATAAAAATGTTACTAATGAAACAAATACCAATAACTTGCAGATAATTATTATGCATTTCAATTATTAGCTTTTTTAGAGAAGTTCTCTAGATAATTATATGATATTTTTTTTTAGTAATTGGAAACCAAAAGGTTACTTATTATTTTTAAAGTGACTAAAAACTAGCGTTTATTAATAGTATGTAAGTAGGTATTTTCAAATGGAACAAGGCTTTTTAACATTTTGTATATAATGGAAATAAAATTATATTATTGGTTATATTTATTATGTTTTTTCTATACCTTACATTCAAACTAATTTATTAAACAGTTACTATCAATTTCATTTATAATTTTGGAAAAATTGAATCGTATAATCGTCAATTTAATTAACCTATTAAGAAAATTGACTTTATAAATGGAGTGGAATGTAGGAAATGTGTGAAGTGAATTATTAAAAAATAACAAAAACTGACTAATTAATTTTGCTAACTACCCTACCCTACCACTACCTTTAATTTTTTTTTATATTCCACCATTAGGAAAAAAAAACTTTTTTTAGAGAAAACGTATATTTTTTTTATAAAAATGTTGAAAATATTTAATCATAAAAAAGCATTTCTTTGGATAATTATGTTTGGGTAGTGGACAATTGTAAAAATATATCTACAGAGATGCTAAAAAAATAAGTTGTAAAAGAGAAGAGAAATTCAGGAAACCTAGTGTCAGTTTCAGTAGCTTGACGATAACAATAAAAAAAATTTAAAAAAAATGTTTTCTAAACAAATATAACTAAGAGTAAGTTTGTAAATTTTTAGTGAAACTACTCAGTGAATTATAACTTAATATTCTTTCGTAATATTCTTTCTAAATCTTATTTTTTTATATACATATATCACAACATGATTTCTCATATAGCCACCACATAAAATATAGAAAAAAACATTATAAACATGGACGAATAAATTCTTTGGTAGAAATATAGTTAATATTAAATAAAAAAAAAATATCAACGGTTAAACTTAATCCATGTCATTTAAAAATATTTTTTTCTAAAAAACTAGAACTTCTTTCGAGAAGACTTTTCTAGAAGACTTTCAACGGCTCTGTTGTAAAGTTCACAAAATGGCGTTTAGACCAAAAAGCCTTTCAACCGTCGATATAAAATTACTTAATTTTATGGTTTTGTACACTAACACTAGTATAATTCACTGAATCGTTACGTCCCCATCTAAAATCAATGATATGCCACTGTATAACGTTATACAAAAATAATTGAGCCATAGTGAAAACAACAAACAGTATGACTTCAAAAGTACTGTACACCTCCAGAAACCTGTACACAGGTTCTCCTTGAATACTGCTTAGTATTAACCTGCAAACAATGAAAAAAAATAAAAATTGCATATATAATATACCTAATTGATATTACGAGATAATAAAAAATATCAGGGATTTAATTATTAAGCATAATAGATACTATTATTGACATTGACCACACGTCACACATGTTGCCAAGGTCAAGAAATGCCTTTATCTCTATCTCTACCTTTATATTAATCGATCACCAATTCACTACGTATAGATTTTCGTCAGGAAAATAGGGATATGATAGGCCAATTATATTTATTTCGTTTATCATATTAAACCTAAATAAAACTTACTCTTTTAAAAACAAGGAACCAGGTTTATAGTAATAAACATTTTTTTAACGTAATTGATATCGTCATAATTTAGAAGCGGTCTTGTTGCGATAACGCGTCACATTAATATGACCGTTGATTGTTCCTAAGATAGTGGTGGCAAGGACGATGTGTCCAAGAGGCTGATTCCGAATGCAATAGGCGATTAATAGAATGACGAAAAGTGTTGTGAAGGACTAGAGTGGAGGCACGAAGCGGGCATGTCTTCTACCATGGCGGCTATGCCTTCCACTGGTATGAACTCTGTTGTGGAACAAGCTAAGATATTTGATTTTGATGTCTAATTACGAAATTTACGCTGATTGTATTTTTACGCCTAATTTCAAATTTTATATATTTTTTTTTATATTATGCTTAGTTTTTGTTAGTAACCAAGAAGTGAAAATGTATGCTAATTTCTAAATATTTATATAATACACAATAAAGTTTTCTTAAACACCTACTACGCTTATTATATAATTATTATGTATGCTACTATTATGTTTATGGGTTAAAACGTGAAGGTAATTACTGTTATTGATGACTTATTAAGATGATTAAAAATAAATTAATAATGATTATAAAATAAATTCTAGTATCTAGAACTTATGATTTTTAAAATTTAAAGTTTCAAACTGTACAGTGTGTATCCTTAAACATCTTCTAAAATAATCAATATTGCTCGCACGTATGTAATATTTTGTTTGACATTGGCAGCCTTTTTGTGCAATAGCTTACTGTTCGTGATCCACATATTTTTCTTTTTTTTTTATTATTTTAAAATAAATAATTTTCTTACAATCTAATAAGGGTCTCATTTTTTTTGAGGTACGGGAACCTAATAAACATGCAGGTTGAAGAGAAAGAAGAAATTTAGAATATTAAAACTACTTACACAAGTCCATATAGAGCGCTGAATGCCAACATCAACTGTATGCCTGGCCACATGTTCCGCGGACGTCTTCGAGGCAGTAGTAGAAGGTCAGCCAGAACCACCAACGCTGACACCGTGTGCAAGGAATGCTGCGCCCAAGACGGTAAATAACTGAATATGGCCACTGGTGCTATTAACGCCGGATCTTTTATCCACAGCGACCAAAAAGTCACGTCGCTATACTGAAATTCATGAATTATAATTATTAATAATGACTTCCAAATGATACAGATTAATAATATAAATAAAAGACACAGATTTAACTTTGTTTACCAAAACTGATATTGTGTTATCTATTTGGAAATTCATTTAAAGTCAAATAAACGACACGTAACTTAAGGCCATGGCCACATAAACAAAAACAGACGATGTACTATCCAACATACACATATCGCATACTGATTATGGGTCAAAAATGGAATAAATTACTGATGCTAGCTAGTTCATGTTGCTGAGTTTTTAATTTTATTATATACTAGCGGCCCGCTCGCGGCTTTGCCAGCGTGAACTCTATGAGCCTTGGTGTGCTACTTCCCATTGTGATTCGAAATTGCAGGTAGCTGGCGTAGCAACAAGACACTCAGTTCTCCGCTTCCGTAGCTCTAATTCGAATTACCGTATGGTCAACAAGTCGTGACCGCCCTACACTTAGGTTTTCTGAACGTTTGCGCACTGTTTTCACACGGGAAAAAAATAACCAAAAGTAAGAAAAATCTTAAAATGAAATTTGCGCATTTTATATTAGGTATATTTAGTATTCTAGCGACATCATATTATTTTTGAAGAAATATGTATTTCTAAATTATAGCTACCTACCTATTATGTTTAAATGTTATAATTAGTCTATTTTAATAGCTATCTACGAGTATATAATTAGTAGGTAATCATGCAGCTTAAAACTATCTATCATGAAAAGATTTAACAATGTATTTTTTTTTGTTTTAGAATAAGTATATTTTTCATACTTACCAAAGTGACTGGAAATAAAATACTTGTCATTATATCATCCCTGGTTTTCCTAAGCCTCACCACACCACTCTCTGTCCATTTGCCATGTTTTTCTTTCCAATCACAATAAAAGCAGATCGGAAAGTAAGCCAGCATAATTAACTGTAATAAAATAAAAGAACAAAATAAATAAACAATTTACAATAGATTGATTATTGGTACTTAAATAAAAATAAATAAATCAGGTTTAGACTGTATCCCGCATATAGCAGTGTAGACAGAGGGAACTTAGTATCCGTTCCCCATTTTCTGCCGAATTGCGCATGAATATCAACGCCGGGCTCTTGCGTTGGTGCCAAAGCGAATTAATAAAAATATTAATAAATAATAAATCATTCGTTCAAGTGGGGATTGAATCCACCTCGGATCGCACCTCATTGGTACTTAATAGTATATTTTCTTATGTGTTATAACCAGCTTCAAATACTTCTCATATTTTTTTAATTATATTTTTTTCGTGTAATATGTAGGTACATATTAAAAAAAAAATAACGAAAAATATAAAAATACTGTTATCACAGCGTCAAGTTATTTTTGTAAAATTCGCGAGTTTTCGTCAAGCTCTGAAATCACAAGGAAAACAGCACGAGAGTTGAACAATTTTATGTGGTGAGAATTTTAACGATGCAATGGCCTTACATAAAATAATGACAGTACATAGCCCAAACATATTAAATAAAAAATATATAAATTTTTCGCTGTGATTTTCGCATTAAACTTTGTATTTTTTAAGAGTTTTTGTCAACGTTTGATATGGGGAAAGCCAGTCATCCTGACATGTCGAAATTATAACAAATAATAAAGATTGTCGTTTCCATCATACAGCATGTTCTAATTTTCACCGTTTTCGTAATTTATAGTTCCATTTATGGTGTTTTTTCCAGAAGTCAGTGTGTGTGTGTAATAAAATGCTCGAGATTTTTTTTGTGTCTATTTTGTTTTTTTTTTTTGTTTTTGTATAATCTCATATATATTCAGTAAAGTATAATTGCCTCATTTAATCATGGTACTTGAACCTACCTGAACACTGTAGTTTATTTTTTTATAGAGTTAGAGTTTAAATTTGGTTGAAGTGTATTGATTGAAGTATTTACAAATGAATAATAATTATAATTAATATCAGAAAATAAGGTATTATGTATTACTTACATTAAACCAACATGT
>JAEBDU010005844.1:0-10648 GCA_016802625.1 Heliconius numata | reverse complement strand
GTAGTATTATTGTATCAGTTACAAGCCACACACCCCGGCTTTGCACGGGTGCAACCATACACACAAGTAACATGTACTTATGTAGGTGCTAACGTGCTGTTAGTGTATAGTCTTCTATCATATTTTTCTATCCATTTAATAAAGAATAAAACTTTATTGTTTTTATAACCCTTATGATTATCAAGATGGTGTGGATGGTATTTAAGTTTATGATTTACCTATTTTACGATTAGAAAATACGGCTGCAGATAACAAGTCAAACAGTTTTCCAGGATACTCTCCATGATAAATACGATAGAGAATACACAGCTAGAAGACGTTTCTACGCAATGCTAAAGTGTCAAGCCTTTTACAGATCATTGGTTCCCCATTGTTTCAAACGGTTCTACGTTGTAAGCAATTAAATGTGCCAAGCTGGCACTGGACTGCACCCGCCCAGAGACAACGTGGCCCCACATATGAACGTACCTCGATCCTATAAAGCTGCTGATGACCACCACTTTCTTTAAGACCAATTTGGCCTTGCTTTCTACATGATCGCGATATTTTCAGTCACGCGCTCTATATAAGGGTATTGTTTTTGAAAACGACAACTGTTGTGATAAACGCGCAAACTTATGTCTTCTGGAGATTAAATTGAACCAAGTTCCTTTCACCTATGAGGAAACATTCCCAAGGGATGCCTCAACAGAAGACATAAGTTTGTTTCATCACTGGTCGACGTTTCAAGCTACATGAACAATAATAGAGTCCAAATCTACAAAAAAAATTCTGTTTGTCTGTTTATTTGTCTGTACACGCTAACCTCCGGAACTACTAGACTGATTTGAATGAAACTTTTTGTTGTATAGTTATAAAGTCTAGGCAACTTCTAGGCTATAGTTTATTTTGAAAATCTGGACACCTGATGTGGAACCTTAAAAGCCTGTCTAAACTATAAGAGATATAAATATACTGCCTTTGGGAAAATTTAACATTTTGACAAACAATTTGCAGATATTTATACGTAACAAAAATTAAGGTCTAGAGTACCTGGCAGCCCATCTAATCTCGAAGAGATAAAGATAGCGTCTTAGTAAAAGTGGATCAACATAACAACTTGGGCCCTGGCCTGGCCCAATATTTGTCAATATTTCTATGGTAAGATGTCAATTGAAATGTGAACGTCTCATTGTGCGTCTATATCACTAAATCTAATTTTACCACCACCACAAATTTTATAAAATTAATAAAGTGTTGTGTATTTGTGACTTAAAAAAATATGCCTTCTATAAGGCGGTGGACAAATTTAGGCAGAAGGATCTAATCGTACTGCCCAGAACGTGAAGATTGCAATGAACGTGAGCACGATAGTTGACTGATAATGATGCATATTTGGATCGAGCTGCTTTTTGTTACGATATATCAATTGATGCCAGCAGTACCTACAGCTGTGTTGCTATTGGATCTATGAACTCAGCTTGCCAATATTGTAAGGTTATTGTAAAAACTCAGTTTGCCAATCAATTTGGTGGCGCAATGATTTTATTATAAGGAGGAGGATTGCCAGTTGTCCCATGTTCAATGCAAGCTGAGTTGCTGAGATGTTTAAAGTCCTCGAAATTGTGGAAACATGTCAAGGTATTACATTTAAGCAAGAATATGCGTGTCATGTTGCAAAATGATCTATCTGGAGACATATTCTCTAAACAACTCATTGATATTGGTAATGGCAAACTTCCTATATATGCGCTGACTGGCTGCATCACCTTTCCTGATAGTTTTTGTCAGTTAAAGTAATCAAAAGATGAACTCATTCATAAAGTGCTTCCAAATGTTGCTGATTATTTATTCCATAATTGGTTGTGCGAAAGAGCTTTACTGGCTGCCAAACACACTGATGTAAATGAATTATATATAAATTTTCAAGATGGCATTCCTGGCAAAATAAGGACACATAAGTCAGTTGATATGGCAACTAATGAAGATGATGTCGTGAACTATCCACCGGAATTTTTAAACTCACTTGATTTGCCAGGATTGCCGCCTCACAGCTTTCAATTAAAGCTTGAATGTGTAGTTATAATGTTGCGAAATATTAACCAACTGAAACTTTGTAACGGCACACGATTAGTGATAAAAAAATAATGAATAACGTAATAGAAGCAATCATATTGAAAGGAAAGTATAAAGGAGAAGACTTTTTGATGATGCGGGGCATCCCAATGATTTCGACTGACATACCATTCGAGCTTAAAAGACTACAGTTTCCAGTACGGCTTGCTTTCGCAATGACTATAAACAAATCCCAGGGGCAGTTATTAAGTGTTTGTGGTATTAATATAGAAAACTCATGTTTCTCGCATGGTCTGTTGTATGTTGCCTATTCCTGTGTTAGAAAACCATCTGCTCTGTTTGTTTACGCGCCAGATAACCAAGCAAAAAATAACGTGTACCATAAAGTACTACAATGAAAATGAAACTGAATTTAGAATAAGTAAAAATGAAATAAAATATAATAAGTAGGCATCATAATAAGATATCGGAAATTGTTATTTTTATTATCATTTTTAATGAATATTATAAGAATTAAAAATGATTTAAGTTTTAATTTTTTTTATCTTACTAGCTGACCCGGTGTCGCGAATAGCAGAATACATATTAAAAAAAATCGACTGTTAGGCGATACGAAGTTCGCGGGTCTGCTAGTTTATTAATATATTCAGTTCGTCGCTCTGGTAATGAGTCAAAGCGCGGCGTTGAGTTCCGCCATTCAGCACGCAATGCCTTCAGAAATCAGTTCTATAACAATAGGTTCCCTCTGCTTACCCTGCTAAATGCGATTAACAGCATGAAGCTGAAAACAAAGAATTAATAAAGAAACAATATAAAAAACGACCTAAGCTTTAATACATTAAGAGACCCATGACCCTATTACTCTCCGTAGCAGTTAACAAATGTACCACATCTATTAACATATTCATTGGTCACCCTTAGAAGTGAAAGTGTGCTCCATCGATAGCATCTCGTCTCATTAGCTGCATCACGACCTAATGGGCGGCAACACCTCTGTGTTGTTGCTCTTTGACTTGTCACGTCCAAGCCATATGTTTAAGTATGGCTGCTTAGAAAAGATAGATAGATATGTAGATAGAGTCTTTATTGCATACATTCAAACGATTAGTTACGATATTGTTACTCTATCTATGTGTAATGCAAACGTTAATTATTTATATATAGGAGACCAGTCGGCCGCAGTACAAGTTCAATTTCCACTCGAGCAAATGAAATTTTTAATATTTTCATTTCCTCGCCCTGGTAACGTTCCGTCCCTCAATAAGGAATGCCTCCAGAATGTACCGGAAAGTGGGCAACGGAAGTATATGAATGGGAACGCAGTGTCTTAACATTAGGTTCCTAGGTTTCGTCTCCTTATCGTCCTGTGCGCGGCATACAGCGTGAAGCTAAAAAAGCTATTACTTAGTGAACTAAATTCTAAGTTAATATAAATCTGTGCTATGAAAGTATAATGGGTTTTTACATATCACACCTTTAACATTTTTTTTTTTAAATTACTTCAGAATAATATTTTCTTTGTAAAATAAAAAAAATATATATTAGGTATACTTCCTTCACTCAAAACGTAAAAGTACGATATTTCAATAACTAAAATCAATAATTAAACGAAAATTTATTATATTATCAATAAAGCTTTTATAACTGTTATGTAACCCGTGTGCCGATCGCAGTTCGTGTTAGCGGCGATTATAGAATTCTTATTATTCATAGCGTGCTGAAGCGTGATGACGCATACTTGTAAAAAGTGCACGTTTGAAAGGAGTGTTTACATTTTGTATGTAAAATGAGAATGCATGCAACTTTATAGTGTATTCTATTAGTTGTCAAAATTATTACCTGAAAATTTTTCTTTATATTCATATTATATCCAAGTAGATATAATTTTTATGATTAGCGAAAAGTGGACTTTAAAAATTTTTTGTCTTTTCTGGTGGTGTCGAGGCAAAGGGCTGTGTTGAGTTCCGCCGCTTACCACGCAATACCTTCAGAATTCGGTGGAAAATGGGGATAGCAGTGTCTTAACACTAGGCTCCCTTTGTCTACCCTAATGTATGCGTGACATTAAAGAAAATAATGTCTTATGTTTTTTGGCTCATATTAAAATTAAAAAGGAAAAAATTATTAAAATACAATTGTAGTGTATAATATATTATTTATTAAACATATTTTATTTACCAAAAGCATAAAAGGAACTAGGGTGAGCACTGGTAACTGATACAATCCAAACAATCACAAAGCTCATGAAAATTTCAAATTGATGCTCTGCCTGACCCAGCCGGGAAGACATTCATCAATAATTCTGCTAGTCAAATGAAGCCCTCGGGACTGAATGATATATGCGGCTTAAAATCTAGACACAAATATTGTATAGAAGTTATCCTAGTAGTAGAAATAGTAAGAAAATTTATCGTAGATTTTGCAAATAGTTCAAGTATAGTATTTCCATTTATTTCTTCTAAAATAAATCTATCCTTATTATTAAAAAAAAATCAGCTTCACGCTGTATCCTGCACACAGCAGGGTAGGCAGAGGGAACCTAGTGTTAAGACACTCCGTTCCCCACTTTCTGCCGTATTCTGGAGGCATTGCGTGTTGAGTGGCAGAACTCAACGCCGCGCTTTGACTCGACACCAGAGCGAAGAAATAGAAATATAAACGTATATAGATATTTCCCTTCCTTGAGTGGGGATCGAACCCACAAGCATCGCATTACAGTGACACCCTTGTGCCGCTGCGCCACGACGGTCTCTAATTCTTCTCCTTATTATTATTATTATTATTTTTTATATTATGTAACTTTTCCGTTATAAGTTGCTAAACTACTTTTGACATCCGTAATACTATAGCATTGTTATTTCTCAAAACTATTTCACATTTCTATTTGAATGATTTAGCATTGGGTTAAGCCTCAAGACCGGTCTTAACACCTACACTGATTTGTTAAAGATAAACAGTTTAATATATGTATTCTCCGTTTATATTTGTGTCAAAATTATTTATAGAGTCGTATAAAGAAAAAGTAAAAGTTGATTAGTCGATAGATATCTACAAAGGTTTTAACAGCCTAGAAAGTTTTAATTAAAATACTTTTGCTTAATTTATAACTTATGAAAGATTTTTTTATAACGTTCATTTGAGAATAATCGACGAAATATTTTTAACAGTTAATTTTTTTGCAAATGTACAAATTTTACTCATATTTATATATCAGCTTCACGCTGTATCCCGCACACAACAGGGTAGGCAGAATGAACCTAGTGTTAAGACACTCCGTTCCCCAATTTCTGCCGAATTCTGGAGGCATTGCGTGTTGAGTGACGGAACTCAACGCCGCTCTTTGCCTCGACACCAGAGCGAAGAAATGGAAATATAAACGTAAATAAATATTTCACTTCCTCGAGTGGGGATCGAACCCACAAACGTCGCGTTACAGTAGCTTGTATTATATGTATATTTGTAGTTTGGCTAATAGGTACCGTTGTTGTTAATTACAGTATAGAGGTCACTGACTGTAAGTTTTATTGTTATCTATCTACGTGTAATTGATATATCAAATTGTTCAAATTGCTTCAATCACTTCACGCCTATTAACATTTGAATATTCTGACATGATGATGATGTTCATATGCAACTAAACCTACAAATATCCTACTAATTTGCTTGGACAATTATCTTACATAAGTCTTTTTATTGTTAAAAAGTAATATTTATTTTAAAAGCAGTAATTAAAATTTAAAACAAAATAAAATTAATTTACAAAACATGCATTTCTGTTACATTTAGTCATGAATTATGGATTAACAACTGGGGCGTAGGAATAGAGGAGGCCGAGTGGTCCGTGCCCACCCCAGAAATTTTACTAATATTTTTTTTTCCTGAAAACTTTCACATGAACAGATCTATTCATAGCTAAAGTCCAGACCCCAATAAGAAAATATATCTACATACGTCCATGGTTAACAAATATTACATTTTCACAGAGGGTATATGTAATTCATCCATCCATCCATCCATCAGCCTTTTAAGGTCCACTGCTGGACATAGGCCTCCCCCAATGCTCGCCACTCCGTCCGGTCCTGCGCCCTTTGAATCCAGCGGATATATGTAATTATATCAATTTAATAACTTTTGTTGACTATAGCTGTAATATATAGGTATATTATATGAAATATATACATAAACTTTCAGTATATCCCAGTATATAAAGTATAATATAAACTTATAGCACAATATGCCATGCTATCGTATGTTAGTCGTGGTTGACTAGCACGAATTCATGCACCACTTAAGAACAGGAATACGAGTATCTTTACTTCTGCAGACAAAATAACAATTGTTACGTCAATAACGTAAGCACTCAGCCAAGCTTGTCCAATATATGTATGTATTGTAGGGTTCCTGCGTATCGCAAATAAACCCCATCATTCTCTTTCTTTTCTTATTTTCGTAATCCTTTAAAATGTGATGTGACATATTAAAATTATTAATATTCATTAGAAAAATCATATAAGCATTACAATTTAAAATAATTTAACTTTTGATATGACAAAAAACCGGCCAAGTACAAGTCGAACTCACCCACCGAGGGTTCCATATCAGTTTAATGAAATGTGATATGAATGATAATGAATGAAATTGTGTATTTTAATAATATATAAGTTATCATTAAAATAAATTTCAAATATAATTACAAAAATTCACAACCATTATATCG
Source organism: Heliconius numata (assembly GCA_016802625.1). Lineage (NCBI taxonomy): Eukaryota > Metazoa > Arthropoda > Insecta > Lepidoptera > Nymphalidae > Heliconius > Heliconius numata. The sequence continues at coordinate 3,876 of JAEBDU010005844.1, read as the reverse complement.
ATATTTTTCTCATATTTAATAGTTGAAAAAAAAACCCAATAAGACATATTCGTACTTGGCCGGTTTCGATACGCGAAGCCAATAGTGCGTAGATAACGATCGCTCTCAAACTACCTTCATTTGCATAGCGCTCCACCCACGGAAGGGCGTTCACATGTTATTCTTAACTTGAACGTGAAAGTTAAGTTAAGTGGGTTAAAAAAATACGCGTCGGCAGCGGGTTACCGAAATGTTTAGATAGGTGTTAACGTGAAAATGTCGCTATGATCGACTAACCGTAAAATGGGAAATATGTAGAAATATATATAAATTGTACGGTCGTTTGAGTCGTCTAAAGTGTTTCGTTTTTTTTTATTGATATGTTTTTATACATAATATTGTATATCCTGCAAATTGCAGGATAGGCAGCGGGAAACTTGGAACCTACTTTATTATATTTTTAAGACACTCCGTTTCTATTAACACTTCCGTTGCTCACTTTCCGCCGAATTCTGGAGGAATTGCGTTTTGAGTAGGTCGCTTTACCAGAGAACCAGAAGAAGATGCAAGAAGATAAAAATATTCAATATTTTATTTCCTCACGTGATAATCGAACCCACAATCTATGCCTTTTACAGTCGGACACTTGTGCCCTTATATCTCCTTTATTCTTATCACAAAGATTACAGGATATTGTATAAAGTGATTTCTGTCGATACCAAAATTTTATATCCTGGCTTTAGAACTTTAAATCCATCTCTGCTTCTCGTCATAAACTATAGAGCTCTGCTTAAGCCTACGCGAAGAAGCCTGGGGCGAACGATTTCTTTGATCTCTTATGAGCTGGGATTCCGCAACGAGATTGATTTTGTCCTGTTTCTATTTGTCGCGTTACATTTTATTGGTAAAACTATATTTTACAGAGCAATTGAATTTAGCTATATTATTATGGTTGCCAATATACATACGTCGTGGTTCAGAGGCAGGTTGTGGGTTTGATTCCCACTCGAGGACATTATATATTTAATACTTTTATTTCTTCGCTCTAGTAACGAGGCAAAGCGCGGCGTTGAGTTCCTCCAATCAACACGCACAGACTCCAAAATTCGGTGAAAAGTGGGGAACAGAAATGTATTAACGGGAACGGACTTCGGACGGTCTTAACACTAGTTCCTAATAGTTCACTCTGCCTATCCTGCTATGTGATACAGTATTGTAATGATTTCGACGTTGCGTTTAAATCCAATTATTTCTATTCCTTTCTCATTCACTTACTTGTAATGGCACGCATTTACAAATATTACAAAATCACAGTAAACAATGGAATTTTGGTTCCATGTACCGTAGTGCGTGGGTTTGACTAATGAGTGTAAACACATGACATACTGTAGTCTGAAGTCCAAAAGCCTATTTATATATACTAGCGGCCCGCTCGCGGTTTCACACGCGTGAACTATGTTATTATTAATTTCTGTCTCCATGACTACGTCCTAGTAACGTCTATGCAAAATTTGAGACTCCTAGCATTTGTAGTAACGAAGTTTCATAAAAACTTTCGACCCCTAAAACAACCCCTTAGAAATCGAATATTGCAACTTCCCGTCTTAGCGAGCACCTACGTCCTATAAGTAACTCCTATGCAAAATTTGAGATTCCTAGCACATGTTGTTTCTGAGATTTCGTGATGAGTGAGTGACCTTTCGATTTTATACATATAGATAAACTTACGAAATATTTTCTTCTTTGTGTTCCAAATGATTTGGATGGCGAAAAGCAATTGAACTTGATTTTGAGTTAGAACAATGGCCCCTTACGAATATTGCACGTAGGCGTTATGAGGCATCGCGACACACGAGTTTTGGTATCAGTAATTTAATTTAACTGTAATAGTAAGGAACATACTAGAAGGAAATGAAGGTTAAATATGAATATGTTAAAATTAACTATTACAATGTAATGGAGGCTAGAGGAAGAAGAGGCACAGAGGTACAAGCGGGTGACTAAACGTGACGGTCGTGGATTTGATTCCCACTCATGGAATAAATATGTAATATTTTCATTTCTTCGCTCTAGTTAAGAGTGTGGGGATCGGACGTGTCTTAACTGCAAGTTTTCCTGGTTTCCTCTGCCAATGTGCGTGATACTGCGTGAAGCTAAGAAAATAAATAAAAGATAACAATAATATAACCGCATAAATTAGTTCGATGATTGTTTACTGATGCACAATGCATAAAACTATCCTTATTTCCTAAGTACAATATATTTTAAAACTAAATCAATTGCGTACAAGAAAAGCAATAAATTTAGTAGACTTTTTAATTGTTTCAATGTGTCAGATTGTCTCGTCGTCGCGAAAGTGGGAACCTACATAGTCTACGCTTTCAGTGGAAGTAGCAATCTGGCCCACGTGCAATATCGATCACCAAGCCGCTGTGACATTCTATTATCTTCCGCTGCAAATCGAAACCTACAAGCTCTTTGGAAAGATTTTCTAGCTATTACATTTATGGTCCAATTACATTTTTTATATTTGAAGGAATAAATTTAGGTATATTATTTATTTAAGAGCTGCCGGGGGAATGGTGTGACTGTAACGCAACGGTTGTGGGTTCGATCCCCACTTGAGGGAGTGAATTATTATTTATTAGTTTTTCATTGTTTTTGCTCTAGCACCAAGGCAAAAGCCCGGCGTTGCTGCTAGATGTGAAACGAAGTGCCTTAACACTAGGTTCCCTCTCTTTACTCTACTATATGCGAGATACTTATACCATTTTTTTTAAACAAGTTTAAGTTAGCTTAGTATGTGTTATTATATCAATTATTATTATATATTTAAGTAGCATGTGAAAGAATGCTAGACATAGTTAATACATTTGCAACCTATTTCCCTTGATAATATTAAACCCTTTTTTGGTTTTTCTGTTTGGGGTGCATAAATTATTAACATTTTTTCTAGAGTTCTACACGATTCAATAAGTAGAAATATGAAGTTCACATTTCTTGCTATAATTAGAAATTGTAAATATAATTCCAACAAACATTTGCTTGTTATTCTTGCCATAAATTACTTTTTCTATACATAAATAATAAATGTTGACATGCCATAGGTATTTTTGAGCGTTAACAATAGTGTTTCGTGGAATAAATTACAATACATTGGTATTTGTCCTGACAACGAAACCTAACTGAGAGGCTGTAAAGTTATTATGGAGAAACAGTTAATAACTAGAAAACCATATATCAGGCTTAGTCGTAAATATTGGCTGAAAGTTAAAGGTATTCTCTATGGTGTCCTCATAATTAGAATTTAGGAACAGGCTACAAAGTGTCAAAGTGTTCCCTTAAATGAGTGAGTTATGGAACTGCGAAATTATTGTTCGAAGATCTATACTGATTATTTATTATATATGTAGTTGTAATTGGTTGTAAGAAATGATAGGTTGGTCTTCAAATATTATTTAAAAATAATATTTCACCTACATTTCAGGCCGGAAAAGTAAAATAAGTTTTTATTATAAACGCCCCGTACGATCGAATCAGTGTTACGTGATTTCATCTTGGCGAAAAGAGGATTTTTTCAACGTTTAAAGTAAAAAATCGGGATTTGGATCAAAGATTATTAAATCACTGTTTAATTTATTATTTATCCATTTAAGCTAAAATTTGTTGATTGTTATTTTTCTATTGGAAATTTAAATAAATTTTCCAATATTGATAGATGGCAATATAAAATGTTCATTAAAATTAATGGAAAAAACGTCACTGCACCTAAACGATAAATGTTTTGTTTTATCTTGCAAGGCAGGTAAGTCTTCAGAGTGGTTTTACATAACTTACGATATTTTTTTTAAAATTGTTCAAAAATCGGAACATCAGGGAGCGCCAGATCGAATCCCT
>JAEBDU010005819.1:0-10205 GCA_016802625.1 Heliconius numata | reverse complement strand
TTTTTTTTTAATGGAACAGCACCTGGCCCTTCCTGTTTGTCATGTGCACAGATGACTCGTGTCAACGGTTAGGACATGTTTGACACTAAATATCCGATGACGGACATTGAACGGCTCAATTTTATGCTTTTTTAAAATATTTAAAAATAAGGTTTTATTTAGTATATATATCATAAAAAATAATGTATATTATAATATAGGTTGAATTTTGATATCACGCATCTATTTTAAACAAAACTTTTTAATTTATATGTATATATTTTAAATTAAATAATAACTATAATAGATCTGTATCGTTTTTTTTAAATAAAAATTAATGACTGTCAAACGTACACGTTATCAGTACACCAAAGCTTGAGATTGTGATTTCTTAAAGCGTATAATTGGCTACTGTTTAATGAACGTCTCTGCAATCCGATACGGTGTCGACTCGTGGTCGTGCGTCCATCGACATTGATTAATGGGAAGTATCGCTCGATTCCTATAATCTCTGTCTGTGATTTAAGACACTCTTAAATCGTATAGCAACGAGAAGAACAACGGTTGTAGTGTACATAGTTTTTTATTTTTTACAGACAGATGAGTTTGATTTGAATCTACTACTATCGTCTGCTATTAGAGGACAGTTCCACCACGGCGGCAGGAATATTTTGTTGGAGAAAATTCTTAAAAAGCTAATGGCTTAATATTTTGTGAGGTTGCTGCTTAAAAATTTTCTTGGGGACGTTTAAAACAAAAATCGTCTTTTATTTTATTTAAAGAAAAAGCTATTATAAAAGCAATTTCTATCTGATATTTATAACTGAAAATCTATCTACCTAACAAAATATTTAGGTTCAACATTTATAATAATTCATCACACACAAGGTACCTACATAAAGCCTAATAAATTACGATTAAACTCTTCACAGTTAACTTAACAATACCCTAAAATAAATTTGAACCGGCACCTATCCCGTGAAGTTAGAAACTCTATGCTAGTATATTTCGTCAATCCATCTACCATATGCCCTACATGTCAGTAACCGCCATCCATCTCCACGCACACGTCAAACAATTGCTTGCTTCCCAGTTTCAACACTTGCCCATTACAACACACTCGTATATATACAATTTGTTCAACTATTTTCCACACCATACAAATTGAACAAATTTCAACTCTAGACCGTATAATTAATGATTACTGCGTTCTGAAGTACCGCACGCACTTGATTGCGTTTATAAATATTCCAAAATGCACCGGCAATACCTTTCACGGAAATAATTGTTTACACGCTCGCTTCCTGCCAGATACAAATCTATGTAGTCTATATAGTCTATGGTCGTATGATGTACGCAAACGAAATAATTGTTGTCTATAACGCAAATGGCGGCAATGGCGGTTTTGTTGATTCATTTTAGCGGGAAAAATTGTATTGAAATTGAAAATGGATTGAGTCAATTGTTTATATTCTATTATATTAATAGAAAAAAAATATCTTTATTTTATTGTAAAACATATCTTTGAGGCATATTATTTGATTTGAAAGGTAATTTATACTTATATTTTATTTACTGGCCCCTCCCTTGCCATTATATATTTTTAAATTTATTTTTAATTTCGTTTTATAAGAATTTCTATAGAAGCTACAAAAGCTATTAAAGTTTTAAATTACTTTAAATTTATTGTCCTTCGTGAAATCGAGGCTCTTCCCAATATTTATAAATTTGAATCTTAACATTTATAATTTGTAAAAACTGCACTTTAAGATTAAAAATTATAAATAATAATAAACAGAGCTTGAAAATGTTTTATAAAATGAAAGTAAATATTTTTGCACATTCTTATTACACAGTTATAAACGAGAAAATGGATAGCAGCATCGTGAATTTGCATGTCTCAGTTGACTTCACAATTTGCACTCGCATGCGGGCTAACAGCTATATTTTATAGACCTAATACACACTCTTATAAACTGCACAAAAAATAACAAATTATAATAGATAGAAAGTTAAAAGTTAAAGTTAATTTATTTCCAGGCTAAACAGTGGAAGCGTAGGGTTAAGACACTTCACTCCCCACTCTCTGCCGATTTCTGGAGGTATTTCGTGTTGAGTGCTTTTGCCTTGACACCAGAGCGACAAGATGAAATTATTAAATAATTCATTTCCTCGAGTAGAAATCGAACCAACACCCTGTCGCGCCAAGACTGGTCTGCCAGCTTATTTGATTGCTTGTTATTTTAATAGTAGGTAAGTATTATTTTTGTGGCATTACCTATTTGTTAGGAGGTAAATATGAGCACTTTATCTAATTCAAATGAAAATATATTGAACCCAGAATCAGAAACTGAGTGTAGATATTTTTATTTCTAGTAAAGACATAGACGGTAGATCTAAGAAATCGTATAGAAAAATACCTAATATTAACTATGTAATTTTATAGATGATTTCTTAATATAATATAGGGTAATTAATATAATAAGTCTGCTACAAAAAGGAAAAAAATATAACGTGTGTCCCAGCCTTTAAATATATTTTTATTTTCCTTTTATAAAATATTTAAATTTATTCAGCTCTATCATCTATTGATTATGTAGACTTCTGTAAATTTCTAAGAAAGCCACAGGCATTTGTTATAAATCTATTTCTTTTTATATATTTTGGCACTTTCAATGAGATACTGTTGAGAACGACACGCGATAGGTTCCGCTAAGTAAATAGTATGAATAAAATGTATAGAACTTAGTGGCTCGATTAAAGAAAATATCGGTCAAGTGCGAGTCGGATTTGTCCACTAAGGATTCCGTATTAATTTCAGGATTGTAAGTCAATGATAAGTACAACTTATAAAAGTTGATATAAATTTGAGTGTATGCACAAATTTTGTATGGAATCAACTGCTAATAGTAAAGTCGAGAAATTATTACTTAATTTGGCCCTCATTTCACATTTATGTCTGTAAAGGAATCATATTATTAAGACGATATTAAACATTTTGTATATCTGTCACAACATTAAATATCAAAGATAAAGGCTGTGAAATTTACGTAATTGATTAAAAACTAAATAATTCACTTATTATTCAAAGTGGTACTTACAACTACCTATCCATGAGTAAATAAGATTAAATATTAAATTTAAAACAATGCTGACAAGTCATTATGGTGCAATGGGGCAGCGTCCAAGATCCGATTGAAAGAGCGACGGTTGTGGATTCGTTTGATCGATTCCCCACTGGGGTAAATTAATTTATTTATGGGGAAAATTAAAATAAATTAATTTTTATATTCCTGCTCTGGTAGACAAAGCGCGGTATTTAATTCCAACACCTCATTCGAAACATTGCATCTTGAAAAAACAGCTCAAGTGCGTGTACGACTCGCCCACATAAAGTTTCAAGAATCGCACCTTCTAGTACCTCTACATTAATATTTTTATCAATTATTTTTTATTAATTTAACCACCAATAATAATTATTAAATCTTTACTAAATTAGAGCCTCAGTTAATTAAGAACATACTCGTACAGAAGGGTAACTTTCTCTAGTGCTAGTATGAAATCTCAAATATCGTTCACTCGGACTATTAACACGGTAAAGGCAGATATTCCCACGTAGGTAGAACAGGTCATATAATCGTTCAATATTTGTTGTAGGTAGGTACCTCTACCTACTACCTACTACCTACAACACGAAACAGTGGCATAAATCTTTCTACCTTTCAAAGCAAAATGTTAACAGATTCATTTAGATTAAACTTAGTTACATACTTAGTTTTGTTTTGGAAAATTAAACTGTTAAATAATAATATTGTTTAATTACTAGCAGGGTGGGTAGAGACCTGGAATGTAGTGTTAAGACACTCCGTTCCCATTAAAACGATTCCGTTCTCCAGTGAAGGAACTTATCACCGCTTTGTTTCTTTACCAGAGCGAAGAAATGAAAATATTAGCTATTTCATTTCCCCAAGAATTGAACCCTCAACCTTTCGCGTTTACTATAGCACACCTGTGCCTCTACGCCTTGACTGGGTATTTATTAGACTTTAACAAATTAAATACAAATATAAACACAACTATACTTGTAACATATATATCTTATCTTATACTTTTATATCTTTTACTTTATCTTTACCTTTACACTTACAAACCTACCACTACCACTACCACTACCATATAATGAAATAATTTCATATTATCGTAGAGAAAATCTCGTTATCTGCAATGCGTGCTCACGTAGGTACCTACGAATACAGTGATTTCGATCTAAGAATTCCGACGACAAGTATCTAAGACACGACTGGGCCTACCATAATGTGCACTTAATTTCTGATTTGGCTTAAAGTAAGTTAACCTAAGTTAACCTTTTATATGGTAAATTGAGTTTTTTTATATCGCGATTAGATAAGCTATTTACTTTACTTAATGTATTATTTTATTTTTAATACTTTATTACACCATAATTGATATTAATTAACTAAAACACAAAACGAAAAACAAACATAAATTAATTTAAACAAAAAACAGAAAAAAAAGAAACAAATGAAAAATGCCTACCAAGCAACCTTTAACTACTAATGTGAAGCGAACCTGTGGAAAGGTTGCATTCGTAAATAAAATTCTGTAGATTGCTGGTATCTGTGTAGAACGGTAGTTATATACCTTGAAAAATGATTTTTTTTAATATTTAATATAAAATTTAACATCCCCGCCAAACCCGTAAAGGGGACAAATGTTAGGTTACTCCGTTCTATTATTTTCGCTTCTGTAGAAATAATTCTTACAGAATTGTATGATGTAATCAGCTATAATCGAATAAGAAATAATAAACAATTGTAAATTCATATTCTTAAAATACCTTTATATAACAGAGGGCTAAATATTTTAATTTAAAAAATAATAGTGTGATTATTTTTTAAAAAAAACGAAAACGAAAATCATTCGGAATATAAAAAATATCCAAGTCTTTTTTTCAGTGGAAATAAAATGGATTTTTTAATTGAATTGAATTATTTAATTTCAAACTAAAATAGTAATGTGTGGCCCTATCTATATATATAAAATCGAAAGGTCACTCACTCATCACGAAATCTCAGAAACTACAAGTGCTAGGAATCTCAAATTTTGCATAGGAGTTATTTATAGGACGTAGGTGCTCGCTAAGACGGGAATTTGCAATATTCGAATCCTAAGGGGTTGTTTTTGGGGTTGAAAGTTTGTATGAAACTTCGTTACTACAAATGCTAGGAGTCTCAAATTTTGCATGGACTTCACTTATAGGACGTAGGTACTCATGGACAGATAATAACGTAGTTCACGCAGGCGAAGCCGCGAGCGGGCCGCTAGTATTTGATAAAATCAAAATTAAATTTTCCATTGTCATCCACCTCATATCGTTTTACATAATACATAAATAAGAGTAACGGTCCTATATGGATATTTGTAGACAATCTGACATTGACAATCTCTCGACTCTTCCCACGTGTTCCCTCATTTCAGGGCTGACTGTCTAGAGCTAGTGGCTGTCCGCAACTTCGTTTGCATTTACTCAATTATTATTTTTAGACTAGGTACTTCCATTTACATCTCACTGCCCATTTTCAGTAAAATTTTTAGGTCCTAATTTTGAGATACGGTTGCATGTAGTTCTTAAATTTTAGCCGCCCTGTTATGGTTCTCCATCACCAAAAATATGAAGTATTTTTTCCTGATTCTCAATATTTTTATGTCAGTGGAAAATGTGATGATGTGCATGATGTGCACAAGATATGCTGCGTGTACAAATAAATAGACATTTTTTTTAAATCATGTTAATTATTTTTTTTCACTAATAATAAATGATTTTTTCGTAAAATATTTACCATCCTAAACATAAATTGACCCGAACACCGCTTGACCTGAGGTCAGTCATACTATTTCTAGAGTTGTCTTTACCCATTATTATTAAATAACCATAAAACAGGTTGTAGCAACCCTCACCTACAAACTTTAAAAATTAAAAAAAAAAAACCAAAAAAACAATAGCTATATTTGAATAGGGTCTGTTCCGTGGATTCAATCAACAATGCTTTGAACTGAGACTGTAGGGGCAACACAATCAAGGCATTTTAACCTTTATTTACATATTAAAAAAGACTATATATAAACACAAATAATTACTTAACGCTTCCTTCACATCATAATGTTAGACATTTTAATAGTTGAAGCTAAATTAAAACGAGTCAGGGAAAGCTATTCAAATGTCCTCGCATCTCTTTGACGGTTAATGTTCTTTTAAGTATTAAAAATATAACAATAGAATGTGTCGCCTTTTTCATAAATCTCATAAAAGTCATCACCTTTTCATTGTTTTGTTTGTTTAATAAGCACACACAAAGCCGTAGTAATCGTAAAGACAACACAAAATTAATAATATGATATGAATCATAAGTTAAACAGAAATTTACATATAAAATGTGTAATTATTCATATTTTCTATTTAAAACCGAAAAGGAATGGAGGTGTGACTGTAACGTGACGGTTGTAGGTTCGATCCCCATTCGAGGAAGTGAAATATTTATTTACGTTTACATTTCCATTTCTTGGCTTTGGTGTCAAGGCAAAGTGCGGTGTTGAGTTCTGCCACTCAACACGCAATGCCTTCAGAATTCGGCAGAATGTGCGGAACAGAGTGTCTTAACACTATTTTTCCCTCTGCCTACCCTGCTGTATGCGGGATACAACGTGAAGCTGATTTTTTTTTCTATATAAAATCCCTTGTGGCGCAGTTGAAATCTTTCGCTCCGTATATGAAGGTTTTAAGTTCAAATCCCAATCGGCAAGGCTATTTATTTCGAACATAAGTAACATTTGTTTCCTGTGTTATAAATATAAATACTGTTTTACTATACACGATAAATAAAGAAAAATAGATTTTTAATTATATTTCAATTCTTTATATAATTTTATATAATTATATCTTTCCTACTACATAAAAAAAACATTGTTAAAACGTATCATTATTTTAAATTGCTTTACTACTAAACGATTTACTTAGAATACTTATTATACAGTTAGAAAATATACATAATAATCCAATACCAGTCGTTTAAAATCTAGTTCTACAAGCCTTAATCCCACTAGGAAGGCAATTTAGCCACCATTTTCACGAATTATCACCCAATACATTCCCAGTACAAGTGTTTCTAATTGAAATATATTTGCTCAGGAATTGTTTTAATCCCATTCTTTATTAGAAAACATAAACACGTATTTACAAGTTGAATTACATTGGATTTAAGACCAATTAGAATTCTCTTTATAGCCCTTAAATGGATTTCTAGTGGAAAAACTTGCTATGCGCTCAACACGACGATTAAAGTTTTAATTGCAATTAAATTTTTTGTGTGATATTTAATAGTTTATTTATGTCCAATAATTATGTTTTTCCTTTGTCATTTTTAGGGTTCCGTACGTCAAAAGGAAAATACGAAAATCTTATAGGATCTTAAGAGATAATTCTCAAATTTCGGAACCCTCGGTAGGAGAGTGCGACTTGTACTTGACCGTTTTTTTGTAATATAAATCTAATTTTAGTGTATATAAATATATATTTAATTAAAGATTAGATACAGCAGTAATTAGCAGTTGTTTTCACTTAAAATAAGCTATCATAATCTCTGCTCTACTTTTTAAAAAAGAAAGTTTGCGCATCAAAGAATAATATAGTTCTATATTTAAGCATCTAAAATTAACTAACTGAGAAAAGATAAGTCAAAATATTTATCAACGAAATAAGATAGTAAAGCTATTGTTCTTATGTTTCCTCAACATAAAACTAGTAGGTAATTCTTCTTGAACCATTCCGTGACTAAGTACTTTATAATGAACGTGCTTGCCTTTCAATTGTTTCGACGCCACCAATTTGGACAAAGAATTATAATTGCATAAGAATGCAAATATATAGTAAATATACAATTTGAAAATGCTGTAAGTATCTATTAAAACGAATATTACAATCTAGATCCATGTCTGAAGACATTTAAAAAGTAATAAAATTCTAAATAACTTTACTGGTAATAAGAAGACCTGTTCATAACAATTATATTTTTATATATTTTAATTTCGTTGTGAAATAAATTATTTCTAAGTAAATTTAATTCAGAAATTATTTATCTGTATTTATTGTTTTTAATAATTATTATCTGTGTAATTTGTTATATATTTATGTTCCAGTAAGAAAAAAGCTACATAGGTGTTTATCAACATACTAAAAACAACATTAAAAATTTACTTTCATAAATAAATAATCATCAAAAATAAGAAAAAAAAATAATCACAAAATAAATCAACGTTAAAACTTAATTTCCTTTTGCAAGCAAAAGACGCGTATCCGAGATTGCAGTATTACAATTTGTATTCGCCGATTAATTCCCACTCCTCCTGACTCTCCACCTGTCGATAATGGACCTCGTTAAAATAAACGTATAATAACTCCGCTATAGAATACTTACAACCGCTGCAATCTAGTCTAGTGGAAATAATAACATGCTTAGGGAATACTATATTATATTTTTTTAATCTCTTTGCAATGAAACCACTCGTGGAGCAGCGGCACAAGTATCTCTCTGTAAACGCTATTGGTTGTGGGTTCGATTCACACTCGTGGAAATGAAAAAATATTTAAATTTATATTCTTATTTCTTTGCTTTGGTGTTGAGGAAAAGCGAGGCGTTAAGTTCACTCAACGCGCAATACCTCCGGAATTGGGCGGAAAATGGGTAACAGAGTGTCTTAACACTTTAACCTTCTATGAGCGGGATACAACGTGAAACTAATTCAAACTCTTTGTAATTCTGATTTTGTGAGTATGTTAATACAAAAACCAATATATTTAACCAAAAAATTTATAACGAATCTACATCTAAGATTAATTTTTCAAAAATTTTAACGTCATTTTATTACGTAGTACGTATACGTCGCTCTTCTGCACTCTAAGTACATTCACGATGCATTTCTTTTTATACATAATTATAACTAAAAACGCGGTGGCGATAAAATGAGCCGTCAAACGAAAGTCCCGGTCATTATCGACAACTTACATCAATATTGAACAAATAGAAAGCAAATGAGGACCTAAATATTGGCCGGTTATAAGCGCGTTAACGTATTGCCGCTATCTGGACATTCGAACAGCAAATTGTCTGTTCCAAAGCGCGTGTTCAGATCCAATGATAGCGGCTGCGAGCGAGCCCCGTAAATGCACCACTCTATAAATGCACACAACGAGATAGTTCTACTTATGGTGTTTGGAAAATTGTATTTATTTTAACTTTGTTTATATATTTTATTGGTATATAATTGTTATTATTATTATGTCCTGATGAGCAGTTTTTATGCTCTGACCTTATATGTCACAGATAATAAATTTGTGAAAAAGTAAAGTGGGTACAGATAAACTCCTGTCAGCCAACATTAAAAAAATATTTTTAAAATCTTACTTATACCGGAAAAAGATAAGCTACTTTGAAAAATTAAAAATTCATGTGAAACATGGAAAAGATTGCTTAAAATACTCATTTTAACATTTTCAAAGTATTATTTCTAAATAGTTATGAAAAACAAGTATATTATTAGTACTGAGCTGAAAATAATCAACGCTAGAGCACTACAGATAAAATATGTTGCAATAATCGAATATCAACTACCTCAATGTCTCGGCTTGTAATTGTTATCGAACCATCGTTTTGTTAGCCTAATGTGGCGTGAACGGCTCTTATCAGCTATCTCGCGCAATATTTGTATTTGGAAACTGTTTACCAATTAATTTATATAAATAAACTTGCGGTCGTTAAGCATATTCAATATTATTATTTCTAAAAATATTTAGAAAAGCTAAAAATTCTACGTTAAAGATAAGAAAAAAGTCGCCGAAGTGCCATTGGTATCTGATGCTACGCAGTTTTTGTAAACTTAAACTTCACTGAAAAAAAAGAAATAACTTCGCGCTGCATCCCACTCACTATAGGACTGGTCGAGGGAACCTTGTGTTTCCACCGAATTTTAGAGGCGATGCGTGTCGGGTGCCTCAAAACCAGGGCAAAGAAATGAAAACATAAATTTATATAAATAATTCATTTCCTCAAGTTGGTATCGAATCCACTACCACCCGCGTGGCGACTGGCTGAGGCCAGTATATTTGTTTGATATTTTATAACGACAAAAACTGTAGCATATAAATTACTTAT
>JAEBDU010005818.1:0-13035 GCA_016802625.1 Heliconius numata | reverse complement strand
ATAATTAATAATTTGAATTATCTCGTTCATTTACAACCTCGGTGTGAGCAACGAGTAAAGATCCCTACTGATTTACACACGGGAGAAGCAGTAATTGAATTTAAAGAGTTTACACCTGGTATACGAATGCCTTCTGCATTAGTAAATTGTATTAATGGATATGCATCAACAATAATTCAAAACACTTTAGATAGACCTATGACTTTGGCTATTAGCAAAGCATTTAAAACATCGAGTATTAATATTTCAGAATGTAACTTCATACAAAATAATAACGAAACAATGACTGACACCGACGAAATATTGAAACAAAATTTAAAAAAACTTAGATTAGACCACACTAACGAAACTGAACGTACTAGAATACTAGAATTATGTCACGAATATAGGGATATATTTTATTGTGATGAACTACCCTTAAGTTTTACCAACGAAGTTAAACATAAAATCCGTACTAAGAGTGAAGATCCTATTTTTATAAGACCATATAGGCAAGCTCCTGCGCAAGCAGACGAAATTAATAGACAAGTTGAAAAATTACTCCAAGATAATGTAATAAGAGAATCACATTCCCCGTGGAATGCACCTGTTCATTTAGTTCCCAAAAAGCGTGATGCATCAGGTTTAGTAAAATGGCGTATGGTAGTCGATTATCGACGTCTTAATGAAGTGACTGTTGACGATCGTTACCCATTACCTAATATTACTGACCTACTGGACAAACTTGGCAAAAGTTTATACTTCACTACGCTTGACTTGGCAAGCGGTTACCATCAGATAGAGGTAGACGAGCAAGACATAAAGAAAACGGCTTTTAGTACGCAACATGGCCATTACGAATTCCTTAGAATGCCGTTTGGCTTAAAAACAGCCCCAGCAACATTCCAAAGGGCTATGGATAGTATATTAAGAGGGTTACAGGGAATACACTGTATGGTCTATTTAGATGATGTGATTATATTTTCAGCTAGCCTAGATGAACATATTCAAAAATTAAGAACCATTTTTGACCGACTTAGACAGACGAATTTAAAAATCCAACTAGATAAATCGGAATTTCTACGAAAAGAAGTAATTTACCTTGGACATACAATAACAAAAGACGGTCTTAAACCAAATGACGATAAAATTACTGCCGTATTAAATTACCCAATACCTAAGACGACAACTGAAATAAAATCGTTTTTAGGTCTCATTGGATATTATAGGCGGTTCATTAAAGATTTTGCTCATGTTACAAAACCATTAACGTCTTGCTTAAAAAAACGAAATAAAATTGTCTTAGATAAAAATTATATGGATGCATTCAACAAATGTAAGGAACTTTTAACAAATGCACCCCTCTTGCAGTATCCTGATTTTGATAAAACTTTTATTTTGACTACTGATGCTTCTAATGTTGCGTTAGGAGCAGTTCTATCCCAGGGTCCCATTGGTAGCGATAAACCAATCGCGTATGCTAGTCGTACCTTAAGTGACACGGAATCTCGATATAGTACAATAGAACGCGAATGTCTTGCTATTGTTTGGGCTATAAAACATTTTAGGCCATATCTTTACGGTAAGAAATTCATGATATACACCGATCATAAGCCTTTATCATGGCTGAATTCACAAAAAGATACAAGTAGTAAACTTACTCGTTGGCGCCTTCGACTTCAGGACTACGATTACGAAATAGTTTATAAAAAGGGAAACCAAAATTTAAATGCGGACGCTTTGTCAAGAATTAGAGTAAATGCCACACATTCAGACGATGAAAAAGACTCTATGATAGTAAATTTTGATAAGAAAGAGAAAGGGCTACGGCAACGCAATGACTCTAGTACAATGTCTATATCAGAATGTAGTTCTAGGGAAAAACCTATAACCCTTTCCGATTCCGAAACTTTATCAGTGCCGAGTTCACCTAGGACATGTGACTATCCGGTTAGGTCACCGTCTGAAACATCCAAAACAGACACAGTTCATTCCGCTAATATCGTAGAATCGTCAGGTATACCAATATTACACGAAGCAATAGACACAAAGCCTAATCAAATTCTAGTATATACATGGTTTAAGAATGATATACAAGTTCGCGATCTTTCACGTGAAAAGCAAAAGGTGTTAGAAGTATTTTTACCCACTTATAATAGAGATTTAGTTAAACAATTTTTAAAGGAGTATATTAAACCAAAAACCAAGTATTTCATTTATTTTGAAAATAATGAACATCGGAAACAGTTTACTAGTATTGTCATAGAATTGTTTAGGAAGGATACCGTTCTATTATTCGAATGTACAGAGCGAGTAATTTTTATAGAAAACGAAAAAGAACAAAAAGCTATCGTATTAAAACATCACCAAGGTAAAACATGTCACCGCGGTATTAAGGAAACTCTAGCAAGTATACGTAGGAATTATTTTTGGCACAATATGCAAGAAACCATTTCAGCCATTATTAACGCTTGTGAAACATGCTGTAAAATGAAATACGATAGAAAACCTTTTAAACCTGTTTTACAGTTGACTCAAACACAAGACGCCCCGTTTCAAGAATTATTCATTGATCTTTTTCAGATAGAAGGAAACTACTATTTGACTATTATAGATGCATTTAGTAAATTGGGTCAAGCCATTTCAATAGATAATAGATCAACCGCGGAAGTAGTTCGTGCACTTATGAAATATTTTTCATTTTATGGTACCCCTAAAAAGATTAGTTCCGATCCTGGTAGCGAATTTAATAATGAATTAATGAAAGAATTTTTGAGTTTACATAAAATCGAAATCCATATCGGCTCCCCTAACAACTCTAATTCGATGGGATTGATTGAGCGTTTACATTCTACTATTAATGAAATTTATAGATGCGCGAAATACGAAGAGAAATACACGGATGCAGCATCAGTGATGATGTATTCCATTATTGCCTATAATAGTTCTATCCATTCTGTCACAGGTCTAACCCCTTTCGAAGTAGTATTTGGTCATACGGATTCAAGTAGTTTATTTGAGGTAGATTTAGAGAAACAATACATACAGCAATTGGTTAAAGATCATGCAAAACGTTTAAAAGTATTATATAAACACTTAGCCGAAAAAATGATTGAAATTAAGCAGAAGGTAAAGGAAAGTAGAGGTGGTGAAGGTGAAATAAATCTTCCATTAGGAAAAATTATATTTACAAAAGACGTTAATAAACGGAAAAGCAAGGATAAACCGCGATATCATAAGGCCAAAATTATAGGAAAGGATTTAAATAATGTTATACCGATACAAATTGGTCAAAGAAAATCTAAAGTTCCCGTTAAAAATATAAAACGCCCTCCGCAGGTGGTGTTTGCTGATACTGATGATAATGGGATCTGTGCTGGCCCTTCATCTGCAATCTCTTGAAAATAATCCAGGTGTGTATCCTGTAAAAGAAGGTCAGGCGTATCTTCAAACAGATTACTGGACTATAATTAAGGTTTTAAATTTAAATAAAATATATGATGATTTAAACTTTGTTATAAATAAATACAATGAATTTAACAATTTAATTAATAAAAATATTTCTTACGTGATTTCCAAGTTGCAAGATTTCACGTTGAATATATTCGCGACATCACCGTACAGAAATATGAACAGCTAGTTCCACAAAAACGTTTCAAGAGAGGCCTTTTCAATGCATTGGGTTCTCTTATTAAAATTATTACTGGGAATTTAGACTATAATGACGCTGTAAGATATGAAAAAATCATTTCTCAGCTCGCAAATGATCAAACTACAAAGAGGAACAAATTTACTTTAATATCTAAAATGCTTGATAGTTTTATAAATACTACTGAAGTTTTGAATCAAAATTCTTTTGTATTAAATGAGCGTTTGAAAATTGTTGAATCTATGATCAAGGAGTTAGTTTCTAAGGATAATCATTTAGTGTATACCACATATATAGTAAGTCTTCTTAATTTGTTCGTAAGTAACTTTCGTACTATATTCATTAAGTTAGGAGAAATAGAGACTGCATTAGCTTTCAGTAAAATATCCATATTACATCAAAGTATTATTAATTCTACTGAACTATTACAACATTTAGTTTTAATATCTCAAACTGAAAATTTAGTATATACGCCGAGTGCGGAAAATTTGGTAAAACTAGAGGAAACAATCAATATTAAATCATATATTAAGCAAAACCAGATTACGTTTATAATGGAGATTCCAATTACGGATAACATTACTTATAATTATTATAAATTATATTCCTTACCTATTTTTCGTAAATCAGAAAATAAAACATTTTCCATTATCCCTAAATATCCCTACCTCTTGGCAAAGGGTACGAAATACTTACCGATCCTAAAACCATACCGGTCACTTGCTGCTGGAGAACAATTCTTGTGTAACGAAGATCATCAAACTCTTTATCCTGAGATAACTTGTATCGAGCAGCTCTTAAAATTCGAAGATAACTTAACACAATGTGAACAAAGAGAGATTGACATAGAGAATATAAGGGTCCAAAGAATCACATCTACAAGTTGGATACTATTTTCAAAATTTAGAAACACCCTAACTCAAACCTGTAATGGGGATGTCAATAAGTATTCTATTATTGGGACTTATGTTATGACCTTAGACGAACCATGTAATGTTGAGGTAAAGAATATAAAGATTCGTAGTCATGTCAACCTCATAGAGAGTGATCCCGTGGGAACCAAGCAAGATTTAGTTTTGCCACAGCTGCCTATGGCTAGAGCCCCTGTATTATCCAGTACACGCGTACTCAATATGAGAGGAATCAATTTGGATGAAGTAAAATATATGTCAGCGATACTAAAGCAAAGTGTTTTCAGTGATAGTGAAATCATTAATAGTGAGAGACATCCTAGAGTCAGTGAAATTTTAATTTACATCTTTATATTTTTATTTCTTTTATGTATACTCTCATTTTTACTTTATGTTTTTCGTTGTAAAATCTTACATATAAATTGTTCGCGAAATCATCGGAAAGTTATTAAAAATGAACAACCCGATAATTTCGCACTTGGGGAGGGAGGAGTTATGCACTCACCCAAACCCTCAATATTAGGTTAAGCGAGAGTATTCCGCTGGCTCAGCGAGACCACCGAGGTATTCTCAGTATTGTTATAAGCACCTTTAAAATTTCGCAATACATTATAACTTTAGCAATACAAATATTTTTTAACTTGAATTATTGTTGTCTTGATCTCCAAATCGATCGGACGTAATAAATAGTTTTAATTTTAATTATTATTTTATTTTTAAAAAGTAAATCCACTATTAGAAAGTTTAACTATCTATCGTAACAACAATATTTTAGTGGTAAAATTTTTGTTTATATAATCTATATGCAAAAAATAAATATAAATTTTGTCTATGGAAATGGCAGTTATCAATTTTATTTAAATGAATTAAGCTGTCAATATAAATTTATTTTAAAACGTTAACAAGGAAATGGAAATATCGACAGCGTTTCACGCCATTGTAAAATGAAAACGCTTTTATAAAAGCTGTTTTTATATAAAGTTGGAATCGTTCTAATGGAGATTTGCCAATATCAAATATATATCTATACGAGAATAATATAGAAATATAGATTGAAGTCATAGAAACTGCGAAGTGCTTGCGGTAGTTGTGGGTTCGATGTCAATTGTTACAACAAACTACAATTTCATGTTGTTTATGAAGATGAAAAAATAAAAAGAATTAATCAAGTAGTATTTTCAATAGATAGTAAGTACAGTAAATCAGCTTCACGCTGTATCCCGCACGCTGCAAGGTAAGTAGAGGGAACTCACCCACCAAGGGTTTCGTATAATTTCATGATTTTAGATCTACGGGTATTAATGGGGTATTTATAAAAGTTGACAAACTTAAGTTTGAGGGCGTATGCACTAACTTTATACGATATTAACTATAAATATAAGTTTGTAATGTTAATTGTAAGTCCACAGGAAGTACTCGTACGTACTCGTATTTTATGATTAGTATTATATGAGTTCACTTAACTTAACTTTTCCGTGGTCCAAAGGTCTGTAGACTCTATATTCTATAGTCCTTTGGATCAAATCCATCCAGATGGACATTAATTTCGGCTTGATGCCTCCACGCAAACTTTAATTGGCAGACGAACAGACGGACAATAGAATAATCCTATACGGGTTCCATTTTTTTCTTTTGAAATACGGAACCCTAAAAACACAAAAAAACAAGTTCTTTTAAAAGATTACCTTCATGCACACGTTAGTTGTAAGGTAACGAAGCGTACAGAAACACAGTACGGCGTACAAAGGTAAACTGAAAAATAGCGGCGTCCATCACGCGTTCCGACAGCCAAGTTATTTTAGTATGGAAATAAAAAATAGTTCTAAATGTATGAGTGGATATGTGCCAGAGTTTGTATGCTTTTTATTGCTTAGAACTGGTTGTACAATGTATAGTTTTGTTTTTTTTTGGATTTAAGCTGTTTCTCGCATATAAATGGTAGGTTCCTCATTGGAGGAACTTTTGGTCCAATTGTTCAGATACTGCGTGTTGGGTGGTAGAACGTAACGCCAAAGATTATTTTTTTACTATAGCAAGAAAAAATTAGCAGAGTACGCAAAGAGATCCCAATGTTAAGACTTTCCATTGTCGATCTTTCGTTGAATTTTCGAGGTATCGCTTGTTTAGTGGTGGGATTCAATGTCAAGCTTTTGCCTTGGTGCCAGAGTGAAGAAATGAAAATATTAATAAATAATGGGAGAATGAATTATCTTCCGAGTCGGGATTGAAACCACAACCATCGCGTTAGAGTTACACCTTTGTGCCTTTGCGCCATGAGGGCCTTACTTCGCAGGAAGTATGCAAATAAAAGTCATCTCTATTGGTTTTGCTGTATTTTCTTAAAAATATGAGTTGAAAACTTCTCTTCTCATATCTAAGGAATTACAAGTAAATCAAACTGAGCGTGATAACCACGTCTTTCTGTAACGACTTGAGCTTAGGATTTAATCACCTAACTTTTCAGCTATGCAGTTCCTTCTAAATGGTACTGTGGGATAGGATGGCCATATCAGAATTCATGTCTGACCCACTTACTTATTAATACTATAATATTATCTTCTCCATATTTTTTTAAAACAACAAGTGATTTTTTTTAATAAAAAAATGTACGCAATATGTTATTGAAAGCTTTTATTTAATTTTGAGTAAAATCTTGAAAAACTAAGTTATGGGGTGTAGATCTTTGCAGTACCTTATCTTGAGGCCACTGTGGTGTAATGTCGTATGACTGTAAGCACGATAGTTGTGGGTTTGATTCTCATTCGGAGAATGAATTACTATCACTTTCTAAGTAGGCAAAGCTTCGCAATTCAACACCCAATGTTTTAGAACATTAGGCGGACTGTTCTCCACGAGAAAATTATCTCATACAGCAAAATCATTTTATTAAAACATATTTAATATTTTTATTTATCATACAATAATTTTAAAATGTATTTGTCGAAACTATTGAAAGAATTATGGTCATGCTGTCACAAGTTAGTGCGGTAGTTATAACGACCGATATACATACGAATACGCCTGTACTTGGCTTGCAGCCGGAAGATAGTTGTCTTATTGTTACATATCGAATAAACGTAAGAGGATTTTGTAAGAATTTTATAGTCTACTAGTGGACCCGAACGCGGCTACGCCCGCTTGAACTATACGAATATTTATTAAATTATTTTCAGTTTTCAATACAGAAATGCGTTAAGCAAGCTCATTTTGGGTGACGTTTTCTAACAACAAACTTTGCAAATACTTGCTTAGCAACGACAGTTGTTATTAACATGGCGGAATAAATTGCATGTCAAATTAATAAGTATTTTAATATATTGGTATATATCGAAAATATTACAAATATGAGAAAAAAAGTATCCTATGTTCATCCCGAGACCCTCAAGTATCTCTATATGAGTATTTTATCACAATTACATTAGCGGTTTGGCCCTGATTGCGTAAGAGACAGACAGACAGACAGACAGATTTACTTTCAAATTTATAATATAGGTATGGATTTGAGAAGTTATATAATAAACTCTATAAGGTAGTTTTCATTTTTTAATATACAATTTCGTTAGTAAGACTTTGATATCTTTTTTTCTGTTTTACACTGTATCCCACACATAGCAGGGCAGACAGAGGGTCTAAGTCCTAGAAACTCGGGAACGTGATGGTTAATTTGGTCCATCTAGTATCACTCAACACGCAATACCTCAATAAATCGATGAAAAGTGGGGATTGGAGTGTTTTAACACTAGGTTCCCTCTGCCTACTATCCTATTTGTTGGATAAAGCTCGAAGCTAAAGAAAAAAGTGCTATGTAAAAATAAATAGAAGAAAGTATAATTGGATACCCAATTACCTATAATAAATACTGGGATACCCTCGACCTTCATGACCGACAGGAAATGGTTGTTAGGTACGTGACGTTACGCCATTTGCCACCTTGTCATTAGTGTGGGGTTCATTTCCGAAAGAATGCTAAAGATATCTAAATATTATGAATCTTATATTTTTGAGGATTTTGTATTGAGCTTATAGATTCGAGCTAGTCAAAGTCGTTATTTGTTTAACTTCTGTCTCCATGTAATCTATCGAATTCAGGTGGAAAAAAGAGAACTAACAAGAGAAAGAGAACATTAGGCCTTCTTTCTACCCTGGAAAATGAAATATAAAAAAACTGACCAAGCGCAAGTTGGACTTACCCATTGATGGTTCCGTACAAATTTCAAGATTATAAGTTCATGGAAAATATCCTATAGAATAAATTTGTAATAATACAAGTTCATGAGGTGAACTACAACTGTAAGTTTGTATTTACTTTTATTTTTCGTATTTTTTTCTTTATTTCTATTGTAAATTCTTACTTCGTGCCAAATTTCACAACTGTAGTTTGGACAACAGACGGACAGACGAGCATACCGTTTTCTCCTTATGAGGTACGGAACTCTTAAAATATAAAGCTAAAAAAAGATGAAGCAATATATTTTTTTACCTGAGAATTAAAGCAAATATTGTTAAAGTATCAAAAAGAAAATTCAAATGCATGTAAATTTTAATAATGAAACAACATTGTGTAAGGGTAAGCTATAAAAACACGATTACTTGGATTGCGCTATAAAGCGACTTGTCCCCAGTGTGACACCAGTTTTATTTTATACCTCGACAGCTTTTATTAAGTGAAACGTATAAAACTGTAATTGTACATTATACGAAAAATACTGTGAGAGCGGTTTGAGTTTTAGAGTTTGGTGATTCTTTTTTCATATTAAATAAATCATAAATAAATCAATCACTTTTCACGCTGTATCCCGCGCTCATCGGGGTAGGTAGAGGCAATTTCGTGTTAAGACATTTTCCCACTTTCCGCCGAATTCTGGAGGTATATCATGTGTGCGAAGAATTGAAAATATAAATTTAAATAAATATTTAGTTTCGAGTGGGGATCGAACCCACAACCAGTCGATTTTCAGCATACTTTTTGCCCCTGCGCCATATATTTTTTCATATTAGTAGAAGAAATATGTATATTCCAGGAGTATTCAAAAGATACATACATATTATGAGTCCATACTGGGGCTAGTCATGGCACAGAGGTCCAAGTGGTGCGGTTATGGATTCGATTCCCACTCGAGGAGATTCAATATTTAATATGTTCATTTCTTAGTACTAATAACGAAGCATAACGCGGCATTGAATCCCGCTCAACAAAATGTCCTCAGTATTCGGTGGAAAACGGGAAACGGAAGTGTCTTAACATTAGGTTCCCAGGTTCCCGTGCCTAGTCTGTTTTGTGCGGGATACACCGCACAAAAGAAAAAGTAAATACTAATAAGCGTTATACATATTTATAAATAAAACATATTACGATAGTGTAATAAATCAACACAGCTTTGTTTGAACAAGCTCTAGAAATAACAGAAATTAATTTCCGTAAGCTTTATACGGAGTGCTGTGTATATTAAAGTTCTCTATAAAAATACTTAAGTTAAAATTGTTTATATTACTGCCTTGCTTAGATCTTGTTTGGTTTTTATTCATTTTCTATTAACGACAGGGTAGGTAGAGGGAACCTAGTGTAAAGATACGTCGTTTGTATTGCGTGTTGAGTGGCGGAAATCAACGCCGCGCTTTCCCTCGACATCAGAGTGAAGAAGATATGAAAATATTAAATTTTTTTTTTCCTCTAGTGGAAATTGATCCCAGATCTGACGATTTTTTAACAGGCCGTCCTGGTTCAATAGCACAACTCTATAAATGTAACGGTTGTGGGATCGATTCTCAATCAGGAGAATTTACTCGCCATGGTGAAAAGACAAGATAAATGCAGCGTTAAGTTTCGCCACTCAGCATTAATGGATAAAGTGGAGAATAATAAAAAAAATATAAATTTGGAGTTCCTACAATTTTTTAGTAAGCTTATGTGCATAGGATCGATGAGAGTTTTTCCTATTTCATTTTATTAGTGGGGTATCCAGTCTCTACCAAATATCACCGATGCCATTTTTTTTATTTTCTCTTCTATTTTCATAGCTAGCTTGACCGGACTAAAAAGCTTTTACAGTGAATGTTCTGTACTTTGATGGTCATATTTCATGAACAAAGTTCAAATATTTCACGTTTGGCAGTGACAAGTGAGTTAGACGGTATATGGGTTTTTATCATGCATTTTATGAATTGAAAGTGTTATTTTAACTTTTTTATTTTTATAGAGTACGTACTAGCCAACCTGGGCGGCTTCGCCCGCTTGAACTGTACGAATATTTGTTAAACATATTGATGAAATTAGAACACTACTATTGGAATTTCTGGGAAAACGTGAAGAAGAAAATGATTGGCACATGGCTGGTAGAAAATGCTTTTTAGCGTTAAGCCATCCAAGTGCTATTTGGGAATGTCATCGGAGAAAAAAACGATAGTGGCTTTCTCTCGAGAGAATATGCATATCGCATAAAAAGATAGATATGAAATGAGAACCAAGTTAGTTGTTAAGTTTTTCGACAAATCAGTGGTAGACCTACATATATGGTAGCATATTAAATATTTTTATTTCCTCGCTCTGGTACAAGGCAAAATACGGCGTTGAGTTCTGCAAAAAACAAGAGGTATTACCTCGAGAATTCTTCCGGAAATAGCGTAGAGAAATTTGAACCTGCATCTCTTCGACCGTACACCCGCCCGCTGACGTGTTCTTTTAAGTCTAAAAAGTAACAAAAATAAAAAGACATATATAAACGTATTTTTCATACATTTACATACATTTTAAAGCAGTATTTGTATTCTATGTCATTTAAAAGATGCAATAAGAACCTTAAATCTAATATAATTGGAATGTAAGCGGAGTTGTGCACGCCGTGCTGGGACGACACAGCAAATTTCAAGAATCCTTTTATTATCCAGCTTTTATAGAAATTTAATCGTAAATGTAGATTTCATTTGAAAATTTTCTTACAAATGTTATTTAAACTGCATTTTTAGAAACGTATGTAGAGTTAAATTTTAAATTGAGGTAGATTGGTTTTGTAACTATTTTTTAATAGCATATAACTAAAATGGAGAAAGAAGTAAGTAATTAAGTATAAAATTCTTATTGACATATATTTTTCACATCTTTTCAAGGTAAATATAAAAAATATAGTAATTGATCACTTCAGTATACAAGGTAGCGCAGTGGAATAGTAGATTGTAAACGCGTTGGTTGTGGGTTTCCTACTTGGGGGAATTTCTAGAGAAATATTTCATTTTTCTGCTCTGGCATTACAAAATAGTTGCTTGACATAAAATTATTTATTTTTATACTAATTATATTTGACATTTTCAATATAAAAAAAACATAATCCCATAAACAAATTTGAATCAATATACCACGGTACTACCCACAGGACCAACAACGCCAAGGAAATCTATTTTAATATCCACTAGCATCTTAGAGCACGTATTCGCTTACTAAGCAACCACCAGTTTACACTGAACTCTGTATTATATTAATTTATATTGCAACTGGAGTTCTATTAATAACTTAACTAATACATGAAACTTAACAAAGCAATTAAAATGTAAATTTATGCTTTTAGTCTTAAGTGTGTTTATTTTTGAGGGCACAAGTGTGTGACTGTAACGACGGTTGTGGGTTCGATCCCCACTCGAGGAAGTGAAATATTTTTTTACGTTTATATTTTCATTTTTTTGGCCAAGAGCGTAGAGTTCGCCAAGTACGAAATATAAAAAGTAGAAAAATATTAATATTACAAACGTCACGTCCATTTTACGTTCTTTTGATCATTCGCAAACTTTCAAGTAATTGGTTCCAACAAAAATATAATTCTTTGTACAAACGAAAGGCTTTGAAATACGTCTACATACGAGTATTTACTCATAATTCAAATATTTCACAAACGACCAGGTCAACTATAAATCTGGGGGAAGTCAGCTGTATAATCACAGGGAACCCAGGCTTGTATAAATCATGTTGTGGCCAAACCGTTGAGGCCATTGATCATTCGTACCTTTTCTTTGGGGAATTCCCCGTGATATTAACGCACCGAGTTTTTTCGAGCTTAATTCATTTTTGTGTTGTTTTCGAGTGTTAAATAAGTTAGATGGCGGTTCATATATATTATAATTAAAAAGAAACATTTTCAATAACAGAAAATATGATCTTAACTGAGTTTGTTCTCCACTTTCCACCTGAATAAGACATAGAGAGAAAGAGAGAGAGTGCTATAGCGGAACTAATCGCTGCAGTTTGTTTTACTACAGGGAATTAAAAAATATTTCATTAAACCCATTTACCCAATAAGTTAGATTGAGACCCAAATCAAACCTACAACTATCGACAGACATGGTCCACTAAGCCACGACGGCCTTAAATTATTATTATTATTAATAAAATACTGCTAGTAATAATAAAAAGAAAATTCGTTTATTGCATAAGTTGGCGGTTTAGTTTTCTTTAAAGTTTTCCCCCAACTTCTAAAGTTTACAGACTCATAAATGTAATTAAATTAGTGT
>JAEBDU010005810.1:0-21099 GCA_016802625.1 Heliconius numata | reverse complement strand
TAGCAACGCCAAATATACTGGTTACGTCACTGGTGGTAATTTGTTATCTTTTTTATACACATACGATTTCTTTGGTGTTAAATTTTACTTTCTACAACATAAAGAAATGGAAAAATTAACAGACAGACAGTGTACAGTGAAAGACAAGATTGTATAAAAAGATTCATGCAAGTCTAACTACAAAAAAAAAACAAAACATTCACGATACCAATGCATCCCAGCTCTACAAGTAAAATCTAGTTATTATATTAAAGTTTTGTAATCATATATTAATAATATCAAAAACATTTACAATTAACAGTTAAAAAACCCATAAGATGACCTCAAAATGAAATGTGCAATTAGTTCAATTTGTATTGAGTTTTAGAATATATACAAAATGTTCATATAGTGTACATAATAAATAACCAGATTATTAATAATACGACAAAAAAACATAACACAAGAAACACAACTAGCGCTACAGCTCTACTATAACCGCTATAACCGCTTGCCTCAATATGCATCCTCGTTCCTTACGGCTCTTCCACTTCCACAAACTTCAATATAAACCATCACTGTGCTATTACCGGGTAAATTGTTAAACTGTGCCTTACATGTTATGTTATGGTGCTTTAAGTGAAATGGAGATTTCAAAGGATGCATATAATTACCTGCGTTAATCATGACGGTGACATGAACATTGATTTTACCATTATTGTCTGTGGTGTATGTGGTGCCGCTCTCCGCGATCGCGATTGGGTTTTGGTTCATAACAATCTCTTTCATACCGTCTATTGTGTCTTCGGTTTTGAATGCTTCGTTATCTTGACCTTCGGGTGCTTTTCTCACGCCGTTGGGCAGTCTGTCGAAGTGCTTCGTTTCATTGGTAGCCTCGTGGACAGAGCCGGGGGAGTAGTGCGAGGCGGCGTTCACTCCGAACAGAGGGTTTGTTATTTTAGGTTGATTGTACGTTATATTTTCATTTGAATCTATAGTATCGCCAGTTCTATGAGCGCCTTTTTGATTGTAAGGATGCTTGGGAGCCGTGTAATCCATGTTTCCGGACTCGTAGCTTTGGTTTGACGCTGTCGAACTAATTGATAGGCGCGTATGCGATAAATCAGCGGATATGTTAGTGGCATTCTGATCATTTTCTACTCCGTTCGTCAGCCCCTGAAATAAGTAAAATATCCTGCTAAATACATTATGTACCCATTACATATATGTAATAACATCTATAATGCACAAAAAATACTGTAATGAACAAAGACTAAATAATTAATGTCAAAACAATTCAAGTAGAATTGAATGCCTCAAAATTGTCTTTTATAGAAAAATATAGTTTTGAAGCGTTAATGTTTGTTTATGTATGTTTTTATTACATTCCCTTGTGGACCAGCATAATAAAAATAAAACCATTTAATTGTACATCTTGTCAAGGCAATGAAAACACATCGTTTTTAGGGGCGTACCTCAAAGGAATAAATAACTTATATCAAATATTCACGTTTATGGTCTCTTGGAGCACAGAATAAATCAAGCTTTTAAGTCAACGCAATCAAAGGATACGAGCATTTATGCATTGTTTTTGCTGTATTTTATCTGAAATTCACCGCGTATATAATCAAAACCTATAGGGTTATGAAATTTGGAATGGACTGAGAACTTACAATAAAAATAAAGGAAAAAAATATTATAATTGTAGTGCAAACGCCTGCAAACTTAAGTGTCAACTTTTATAAATTGTACTTCCCGTTAACCTACAATCCAAAAGTCGGTTCGGAACCCTCGGTTGGCGAGTCCGACTCGCACTTGACGATCTTTTTTCCTATATTTAAGTTTATATGCATATAATATATGTAATTACTCATATCTTCTAATATTCTATCTATTCAATAACTTATGTCCAAAATAATATATTTCCTAAATTTGAAATCACTGCGTTAGTCGGCACGCTTTGAGTTGCCACTCCATATCTCTAGATATGCTCTGTATATTTTATTGCTTTTAGCATTTAATAATATTATTAAAGTCGATTATACATTTCACCATAGAAAAAAGGTCGCTGTAATTCAACCAGTTAAATAATTCAAAATTATATTAACTAGTGTAGTATTTATAAAGAGGAATATTATAAAAAATCTATACACATCCATAGTATTTGATCTTCATATTATGTATTTGCGAGACAAGCAAAGTGTCTTATCTCATTTTTTTCTAAACAAAAACATGCATGTAGAGCGGTAGTATCTAACGCTGCACTTATCAGTTCGGAGAACAACTACATATCGGAGCAATTATATTTTTTATAAATAAATCTTTATCGAAGTGAGATTTCAAACTCACAATTTTTAAACAAGCATCTTAAATACTGTAATTTTAAAAAGTAACATAAAAATATACGAAATAAATTAACGGTAAATAGTAAGTTTATTGTAAGTATAACAAGGTCGGTCGGTTAAAAACTTCTGTGTAATACAATCACCTAGCCGCAAAAATATAGGTGTGTGCCTAATCTTACTGTATGAGTAAGCGTGCTTACGCCTATTTAGTGCACATAGTACTTGTAGTATTTCTATAACTTTTCAAAGACCTACATACCCTTTAATATATATTTATTTACAATAAAACTTCTTCTACATCTCCAAGTAGACTACACAAATATAAAAAAGAATTATGTAACGCATAAATAAAGAAATATCTATATAAGTTACAGTAAAATTGAGAAGCCCATTTTTTCTTGGTTAACTTAACTTAACGCCTTACCCCTAGTGGAGTAGTCAGTGAGAATGGAGCGCCAAACGCTACTTTTACTTATATACTTTTATATATAATTTTTCTTGGTTACAACAACTAATTTACGTGTAGATGAAATTGCAAGAGGCGAGAGCCAAGCAAAGAAATTGTAACGAATGTAGAGTTTTCATTGGCGGGATAAGAACGAGGTGTTATTTACGTAGGAGCGACGGTATGTGGGAAATGAGATTTTAAATACTACTAACTTGAAATTTTTATGTAATTAAACTTTGTGTATACTGAATTGAATTAATAAAACGGTATCAAAATGCTATAGTCGATATAATTATCAAGTAATTTTATAATTTTGTAACTTCTATAAATAAATATTTTTAGAAAGAGAGATATAAAAAAAAATTAATCACACACAAAAATATTTAACTAATATTTGGTAAAATGTATTAAAAATATTACATCACACAAACAAACGTACCCGATACCGAAGACCTAGCACCGGCGGGTCCTTGCGCATGCGGTGCAAGTTGTCATTAGTCAAAAACATTATATCTAGCGACATTTTGCATAAATCAAAGGCACAATCCCATAAACATGTCCACAAAACTAATAATCACCAACAATAGAAATTTACTGAAAATTCACAAATGGTAAAATTTTTCTACATCGTAATGCATTATCATGAAGAGATCTTGGCGGTAGACTGCGTGCGCGGGAGACCCGCACAGACTGCGCGTGCTCTCTCGGTGCGTGAACCCGTCGTCCGCGACGAGGGAAATCGCGGGAAAACTTTAATATGTGAAGTGTCGTCGATGAGTGCGTGCAACGAATGCCTGTCGTGTTTACTTCAGCTAAATCATTCTAATTGCTATCACCGTCAAATTTCAAATTAATCTTTGCATAAAATCATCTTCATTATGTGTTGACAGATGCTTGTTTACCACTTTTTTTTGTATTTTAATTATTTTGTACATTTATTTTCAATCGTTGGTGACAATATGTTGAATATGAACACATGCATGTCCCGTCAAGGTCTTAGATAGGGATTGCGCTAGTAGCAATTAACTGTGCTATTCAGGTCGCTGTCGTGAACCAGCTGCATAGTACAATATAAGGACTGTATTTGGTGTTTTTTCTAAGGAACCTAAAAATATAATGAAAACTAATTTATGCAATATATACGTATGTAACTACTTCTTGCACACAAATATATAACATTTAAAAAAAATAAGAATACATAATAAATATATGTAAGTAAATATAATTATTTACGGGACATTACGAGTACAGAGTACTCGCCCGCAACCTTTATAAGGAGTAGTTAATGACCCTAAAATATAAAGATCTAAAAATCTAAAATTTCCGTTTAATTTCGAGGTAGGTCGTAGAAATTTCGAGAAATCATTCACTAAGAAGGAACTGTCAGCCATTCTGTATACTTAATATACCTACATCGTTCATTGTCTCATATAAAAATATTACATAGAATAAATAGTACATACAGTGTAATAGTGGATACAACGGATATGAACCAATCTAGCAATATTATACTTAGATGTAAGGTGGATGTAATACTTGCGTAACCTAGCGGATCTTAATATAATCAAGAGAGCGAAGATAACAAATGTTTAATTATATTATTAATATCAGAATAGGCTATTTCATTATTTGTATGTGTAATGTTTATTATGAAAACAAAACACTGTCACATCGTTGCGTAGGAGATGTAAGGACAGTGCGAACAATTAATTATCAAGTCCGTCTAATTAGTTTCGCCGGTCTCGAGAAAGCAGCGAAAGTACGGGAGCATTAATAATAGCATATACATGAGTAAATCGTATGTTTTATAAATATCATATTTTATAAAAACATAAAAAAATAATAAAAGAAAATTCTTGCATTTAAAAATCATACATAGTTTAGGTACATGTAACATCACACGTAATACTTTAATTATATATAATTATTTATTATAACAACAATAGCAATTATGTTACTTTTAATTATAATGTCCGCTTCCACATATATTTACATATATGGATATCTAACACACTATTTTTCTACGGAGTTCTCTTAAGACTTCTTAGTTAGATATAACGAATTAATATAAAAAAGCTATAAGCTGTAGCTAATTCATATAAAATAAAGCATGAACAATGCAAGTAAGTAATAACAGTAATTTTCACAATATCTAGAATAGAACCGATGTACCTATCTATACAATTCATACTTTCTGCCAATTAATTTTAAACTAGATCTCAATATTTACTCGCGCAGATCCGCTAAAATGTTATACAAACGGAAACACTTGCAATTAAACTATATTATGAATGAATAAATCAACTAGTATGAGAATGGTTAGTGCTAAAGTCGTAGTCAGTGAAACTAGAAATAGGTTAGTAAGTTAACAGTTTCAAATTTTATATGGAAATTATTTATACTGGTTATTTTAATACTATATAGTTACAAAAATAATTAACAAAAGAGAAACTGTAAATAAAAAATTGTAAAATAGTAGTACTGTATGTAAATATTGTAAGATAGTAATTGTAATAGATACATGGGCGTAGGAAGAAGGGGGGCCGGTGGTCCGTGTCCACTTCAGAAATTTTACTTACAAAAAAATTTACTAAAAAAAGGTAAAGTCCAGATATCTCTATCTCTAGATACGGTAATGTAATATGTATTAAATAGTGTTAAGTTAATAGATATTAAATTTAATATGAGGAAAAAAGCAATCTAAAAATACCAAGACTACCTTAGGAAATAAATATCTAGATATTTTTGTCTATTTATGAGACTAGTTTAAGTAGCAGAAAAACATACATTTCACAAAATATATTCTTTTTTATGTATATAATTCGAAAAAATAATATTATTCATAAGCAGCATACTTTGATATGTTAATCATAATACAAAAAATCCATTCAATAATATTATGAGTAACATTATAAATATTTCGTTACATATTCATATACTCGTATACAACGAAGTAAACGAGTAGTTGGACATTAATTAATTTTCCATTTTGCGCAAAGTATGTAGTTTTTAACCAAAATAAATTAAGGTACCATACCATTATTACCAGTGACGGTGGTTTATTCGAATTAATTTGTATAAACATACTGGACTACGAAAATATACAACGAAAATCTCAAAAAGAAATTACCTATTGCATTCAGTAATTAAAGTTTACTTAGTAAGTTTTTTTTGAGCCACTATGTGTAGACGGAGGGAAATCTTTCTTTTGTTATTAAAGCGAGAAAAGAAAAATATTTCATACACCTGAGTGAGAATCGAACCACAAACCAATAAGTGTCGCGTGTACAGTCAGGCGCTGTACCGTCGCACCACTACAGTTCCATTTACTTTATTTAATTAATCTTAATATAAGAACTAATATCATAAAAAAAATATTTTACTGTTTTTATGAGTGTCTATATTTATAAATATTTTGCAATAACATTACTAAAACTAAAACACTAAGAAAAACATATATTTATCAACTCATATATCATCATCTTTTTATAAAACGAATTAGAAAGTACTTTTCTTATATGTATGGTTAACATGAAGCATATAATAAGATTGCAATGATGAGTCGATGAAAATAGAAAGATTACTTTAAAGCCCCTCACAGACAAAATATTCGATATTGCAGCAAAGAACAATGGGCAAACGGGACCACCATCCAATACCTATAAAAACATGTCTTTGGATAGGTGTTTTTAGGAAGAACAACTTTTGTTATGACAGCTGTGTTCCCAGTTCTTGTCCATTTAGAGATATATGACGCAAAGTTTTTGAAAAAAATCTAATTAATATGCCGTATTTTTTATTGTGCTAACAACTCTTATTTTATGATAAAAATAAAAAATAAATTTCGCACACTAACTCTGTCACGAAACCTGCCCAGGAGCGCTTGGGTACGACATGGGTTGAGTGTTGAGTTAAATGCACCAGCACTATTTTTAAAAGACATATTAGACATAGACGATCCCTAAGTCGCGCGTACCTTAAATACTTGAGACTAGAGATATTGTAATAGATTTAATTATTTATTAATAATTGGCCAATATTAATGTAATGGAACCTAAAACAATGATTTTTAAAATATTCGTATGTTTGTTTGTGCATTTATTCACGCTAATCTCAGAAGCAGTTTAACCGATTTAAATGCAGTACCCATTCACTATTGGCTTCTTTTATTTCAATCTGCTCTAAAAAAGTTGTATCAATATTTATATTGATATAACTATCTATATGAACTAATTATGATATAATTTACTTCTTTCTAGATCTATTTATAGATGTGATAATAGGACGCTCCGTCCCCCATTAGGACACTTTCGTTTCCCACTTTTCGCCAAATTCTTAAGACATTGTGTGGTTAATGGAGGAACTCAATGCCTCGCTTTGCCTCGTTACCAGAGTGAGGAAATGAAAATATGGAATAATTAATTCTTACAGAGTGGGAATCGAACCCACAACTTTCGCGTTTAGCCTAGTGACTAAACGCGACGCGGTGCCGCATGAAGGCAGCAATGAATCATTATCCAATATTCAGGTCTATAGTCTCTAGGAGCACCAAAAAAAGCTTCTAAGTCAACACAATGTTCTTTTTATTCTTTTATGCATAATTTTTGTTGCATTTTGTATGAAATTCACTGTATAATCAAAGCCTGTAGGAGAAAAACAATTGTGATGTTTGCCAGGAAGTAAACTTACAATACAAACAAAATCAAAATCCGTAAAATATCTTATTTATGGGTATCTAATCATATAAAATGAGCGTTCGACCACAAACTTAAGTTTGTCATCTTTTATAAGTTCAACTTATTAAGTTGCACTCCTATTGTGATCTACTACAACCAAGAAATTGGTAACCTCTTGATAGATAAGACCGACTCAGTCAGTTCTTATTTCTTTTGAAGTACGCAACCCTAAAAACGATATAAATTAAAAATAAAGCTACAATAAATCCATACCTGATAATCATCATCAACAGCCGAATCGAACGTCTCCCGCAACCTAGCCTCGCCGCGCGCGTCCGCCTTCGCCGCCATCTGCTTCTCCCGCAACGACGTCCGACGCACCGACCGCACCCTGCACAGGCAACCAAACTATAAGGTATGTTAAGATAACACCAAATTGATGGTGTGTACCTGTAAGCGAAACGGCTTTTTCTATTGATTCTTGTATAGTCTGGATATACTTTTTAATATCATAACAGAATATTGTTCATAAAGGTGTAAATTGGAATTTCATTGTAATTAGCTTCTGTTGATTCTATAGAAATGATTTGTCCTATATTCCCTTATCTAATTAAAAAAAAATATACCTTTCTTCGTCAACAGCATTATATCGGTGTAATAGATAAAATAATCTATACTAATATCATAAAGACAAAACATTTGTATTTTTGTATGTATGTTTGTATTGTTTTTACACAAAAACTACCAGATCGATTTAAAAAATTCTTTCATTATTAGAAAGCTGCATCTTCATTTAGCAACATAGCCTATATACCTGCTAGTGGAGGCGGTGGAGGAGGACCGCCTGGCGGCGCGCAGTCGCTCACCGGCGGCGGTGGCAGCACGGCGCCGCACCTCCTCCTGCTCCACCGCCAGCCGCAGGATGCGCCCGCGTATCTCGCCTCCCTCGCATATGTCTGATAAACAACATATACAATGTCAAATTTATTTAATTTTATTTAACACTAGCGACTCTTAACAGGCCTTCGTCCGCTTATGATTATCTTACATATTCATTAGGTAAAGTAAAACCAATATGTTATTCTGATATATAAACCATATTACTGTAGTTTCATCTAATTCATTAATTACTTTTGCCGTGAAAGTGGAACATATACATCCATCCTCAAATACTTAAATAGTAGCGGAGGTAATAAATAGTGTTTCTAACTAACAATTTTAACTTTATTTCACATACAATAAATATAATTATAAAAAAAATATGACATATAACTTTGTTGTCTAATAATAATAAAGAAATAAATGAAAAACGTATTGATATGAATTCATTTTACACTCACCAGCGGGAGTTTCATCATGTTTGTTCCTTACGTTGAGATCAGCTCCATAATGCACTAATAGCTCTAATACTTCTAACTACAACAAGAAAAAAATTCTAATTAAAAATTTGTTATCTTTGCAAGCTTTGTCTTCTTATCAGAGCGAGGAAATGAAAATAATAATTTCCATGAGTCCAAATTGAACTCACGGCCCTCGAGCTTTCAGCCACATGCTGTGCTGCTGTACCACGAATAATAGTAAACATAAAAGTCGCCTGTATAATTAAACACTAATTACATCCTACCTATTTTTGCGGCGTTAAGTTCTGCCACTCAACACGCACATTAGAATTCGGAGGAAAGTGGGGAATATAGTGCCTTAACATTAAGTTCTCTCTGCCTACCCAGCTGTGTGCGGGATACAGTGTGAAGCTGATATCTCACATAACACTGCAATACAGTACCGCAATGGGAAAAAGCTTGATGGAATTGCAATTGTTGTGAGTTCGATTACCACTCGTGAGAATTATAGCGCCTAAATACAGGGATTCTCTTAAAAGGAGTTTACACTCTATTTTAACGTAAATAATATTTACATGTCCCCAGCACGCAGCAGCATGCACAGGTTGCCACATGTCGTGGTCGACTACATCAGTGGAGGCGCGATGCTCAAGAAGATACTCCACTACTTTCATATAACCATTGGCCGCCGCTATGTGAAGCTAAAAAAATATATGTATTTAATGCTTTAAAGCTTTGTTATCACTTAAAATAAATAAAATAAAGATATTACTGTAAGATCTAAATATTCTATATAGTATGGAATACGTATACAAAATATCCGTTATATATTCCCCACAATATTATAAACATAATAGAAATTAGAAAGAATAAATTACAATAACATAACATACATATATTACAATACAATACGGACATGTAATATGTAAGTATAGATGACATGTCTAATATTCATAAATCACGCAATTAATGAAGCTGAAACTGACAGGAAATCATCGTAAACAATTGCATCACAAGCAATTTCAACACTTGAACAAATACACAGAAATATAATATACGTGGCGAATCAAATTTCAAACCCAATTGATGTTATTCTGCTGGTTATTAGCGAAGTGACACGTGTGACGTCTTACACGTGTATTTATAGCTAGCGACCCGCTCGCGGCTTCGCCCGCTAGAATTACACTACGTGAACAAACGCACAGAGAAACAGACAAAAAAATAAAATTCATTGTTTGGGTTCTATTACATTAATAAATGTCCCCAGTAATAGATCTTATATATCAGTCACAATATTTTTATAAGTATAGATAACGTGCATGCGCTAAAAGTCTAAGAGGATAGTCTCTCCTTATACGGAATGTCGTTATGAACATAATTATAATAAAGACAAAACGAGTAAACATGATGATTTAGCTGTGCAAATACTTATTTTTCTCATAAATTACAAAAAAAAACAAAATTTTAAGTGCTGAACACTTTTAGTGTCATGCCAAAATTTTTGAGATCTCAACAAAACTAAGCTATAAAAACTAAACAGATTATTTAAAAAAAACCGTTTAATTTTATCTCCAAAAATAACAAAATATAAACCAATCAACAATAGCAACTTACCAAAGTAGCACCCTGGCTGTCTCTACGCTCATCTAAATCCATTCCCTGCTTGACTAACTGATCGACATCCAATAACATTTGCATTTCAGTGGCAGATCGGGTCTCATCTATCAGTCCTTGCGTCACCCCCCGGGCTGCCATTTCGCTCTCTATAGCATCCAAGGTTCTCTCTTCTTCGCAAATATCGTACGGCATGTTTCCATCGCCGTTCACAGCCAATAAGTTTGCTCCTCTTTGTATTAATATTCTAACTAAGTTCAGATTTCCACAAGTAGCCGCCGCGTGTAGTGGTGTCCATTTTTCGCTATCTTCAGCGTTTACGTTGGCACCGTGATCGAGAAGGAGTCGCATCATAGCTTCATTATTGTCGATACAGCACTGGTGAAGGGCTGTTAACCCATCCTCGTTGGTTGCGTCCGGTGTTACGCCGCGTGCTAGTAGTCTTCGTACTGAAAAGAATAATTTAGGTTTATCAATTTTTTTATGTTTATTAAGATGGACATTAAGGCTAAAATGTTGTAAAGTTGATGTCTTGAATTTTGTTGTTATATATTATAAAAGAAGTTAGAAAAGAAATAACTGGCAAGTCTTCTCTACCTAGTAACGGTCGGTCATACCAAAGTACCAATAAGAAACATAGGGTTTATAGATGTAATTCATTTAATAATACTCCATATCCGTTGAGTTCCGCCACTTAACACGAAATACCTCCAGAATTCGGCGTAAGATGGAGACTGAGTGTCTTAACATTAGGTTCAATCTCCCTATCCTACTTTGGGCGGGATACAGCGTGAAGCTGATAAGAAATAAATTTTGAAATTCTGTACCTACTTCATAAAAGTAAGGGAGTGGTTTAATTTGTTTTCTACATCGCGTTATATTGCCGACGGTAATTTACTTAAACTACCGTCGCAGTGGTTTAATATAAAATTAATAGACAACATTACGAGCCTTAACGGAATATCATAATTTTATTCCATACACCAACAGAGCACAAATTAGATAAATGAAAGTGAACATCTTTCACTTTCATTTGTAAACTATGATTATTCTAAGCGGAATTTATAAAGATATTTTTATTTTCTAAAAATTTCCACATATAGCATTATAAGAGGAACATAAGTTAAGTTAGAAAATATCATAAATATACACGTGTTTTATATTCCTAAAATTTTAGAATATATTATGGTACACTACATAGCTATTTGATATGTCTTCTCCTATCTTTAATGTTAATCTAATCATATCGATATCGGAAATTGGAATAAGATTATATAAGCAGCATTGGGTGTTTCTTATTAAGAAGCTCCTTTTAAAACAAATGTTGTATATAATTTGCTCGATGAAGTCATTTCTAACGGCTGTCATAAATTTTGTTGTCCGCTCATTAATCCAACTATATCCGTTCAGTAATTTTTACTTGAAAGTGGAACAAACAATCATCTTCACAAACTTTTACATTCATAATTTTTATAAGATTACTAGAATTACTAAAATATTAATTCAAATTCAAATTCAAAATATATATTCTATATTATAAATATATTCTATATTCAAATAGACTGTTATAAGCACTTTTGAATCGTCGAGTACACATATTATTAATTAATTACATATATTAAAGAAAACAAATACTGTTAGCTTTTTAATTTTTCATATAATTCAACATAAGCAGCTGACCTTCTACTTATATATATAATATTTTAAACTCACAAGCTTGTTGACGTAATTTAAAAATATATTAAGATTGTGCTGATGTAACTATAAATATAAAAACCCTTAAACGTTTGATGAAGTCATATTATAAGGCGGTCGTGGCGCAGTGGCACAAGTGTGCGACTAAACGTACGTACGTGCGGAAACGCGGCGATTGGGCATTCGATTCGTACTCGGGGTAATAAAGTATTTATTATTTTCATTTTCTCGTACTGACTACACGGTGTTGAGATTCGCCACTAAACACGCAATGCCTCGAAAATTCGCCGAAACTAGGGAAACGGAGAATCTTACCACTAGGTTTCCCTGCTAGATACAGCCTGCATTTCTTAATAAAACTTCGCAAACAGCTCATTTAAGATTTAACTCTGACTCTAACTACCCGTCATTATGTACGCCTTAAGAATGTTCATGACCTGAATATTTATAGCAGGCGCAGTTTTTGTTTTGGCCGATTTTGCACGCTTTTTACTTTCCCTAGCTTTGTTGAGTTTTGACAAATAATAATACTAAATAATAAGACATGGTACTACAAAGGCAAATTCTTATCTCACTATCTGAGATTCTATAGAGGCAAACAAACGTATATTAAATATGTATATATGTATGTATATGTAAACATCAATCACCTTCATCGATATCATTCCTCGCGGCGGCTTCCAGCAGCATGACGCTATCGCTAAAGTATATGCTGCGTTTGTTGCTCTTCTCTCGTTTCGCCCTCGCCCTCGCCCACTCCTTCTCCCGCTGCTGCCATAGTTTAAGTTGTTGCATTCGACGTCTATAATAGGAAACATAAGTATTAAGTAACAAACTTGACATTTAAATTATACAAAAGTTTTAATATATACTACTCAAAACAAAATAAGGGCCACTGCAATTTTCAAGTATATTTATGTGTTACTGGGACTTAGGTATTAGAAAATGATGAAGTTCATTAGCTTTACCATTTTCTAATGTAATTAACTTAAAATTTAATTAAATTCGATCCAATAAAATTAACTAAGAATTTTTTCAATTAACTATGCAATTTTGACAAAAAATTCACTTCCGCTCATAAAGCTTTCAACAACTTTTAGCATTTCTAAAGCTTTTTTTTTTTGTTGTCTTCAGTATAGTGTGTGTCCTCCTCATTTTTGTACACAATCCTAAGGGCTGTAAGGAACACTTTCATTCAGGTTTCGTACAGTTTCTTGAGGAATTTGCTCCCAGCTTGATTTCAGCACTTCAATAAGCTGTGGCTCGTTATGTACGGGCCGGTCAGTACTTCGAACGCTTCGTTTGAGTAGATCCCACATGTATTCTATCGGGTTGAGGTCTGGACTGTTGGCAGACCAAGGTAACACCTCAATATCAGCTTCCTCTAGAACTGCTTTGGTGGCTCGAGCAGTGTGTGCGCGTGCATTGTCGTGCATCAGCTTGAATCTTGCACCAATTCTCTGAGCAAAAGGCACCACATGAGGTCTGTTAACCTCTTCAATGTATCGCTGAGCTGTTACAGTGCCTCCGTTTAGGATTATTAGTTCAATTGTACCCGATAGACTGATGCCTCCCCACACCATCACATTGGGACCCCCGAATCTGTCACTTTCTAGGATGCAAGCATCTGAAAATCACTCACCTTCACGTCTCCAAACACTAATGCGCCTGTCATCATTAAAAATATTACTTTACTCTCATCAGTAAACAACACTGTGCTCCAGTCACTTATGTGCAAGGCAAGATATTGCCTTGCATACGCTAATCGGTTTGCACGATGAGCACTTGTTAGTGGAATTCGCAATATTCGTCTTCTGGAGAACTGCTGGTCTTCGTGCAACCATTTCCTAATTGTTTGATCACTAAGGCGGGTACCTGTGGCTTGTCGCAAGCGATTTTGTAAGCAGTGAGCGGTGATAAAACGCTCTCTTCGCGCAGTCAAGAGAACATAGCGGTCTTATTGCGCGGTGGTGGATCTAATTCTGCTTGATACTCGTCTTCTGGATACCGTTCCCCTCTCTTGAAAACGATTCCAACCATTTTGGATCGCTCTTCGTGAATAGCCGAGCTGTAGAGCTACAGAACGCTGTGAATGTCCTTCTTGAATTAAAGTTACAGCTCTGATTATGGTCGGCAACTCCATATCTCGTCGACTACGTGGCATAGTGTTCGCAAAAGATCAATTAACACGATAGTTAAACATTATTTGAACCGTACACGACTAGTTCCAAACTTTGACTGAATTTAACTATCAACTTAAATAAGGGTAAAATCAAGTGGTTCCAATAAATCTCTAAATCTACCTAATTTTACAATTTTTTGCTGGTAGTATACTCAAATAGAACTTGTCAACACTTAAGACGAACGTACCATAAGTATCAACCACTCAAGATTGCATTCCTGTGAATAAATCAACCCAAAGTGCAAAAATACGTAGTGGCCCTTATTTTGTTTTGACTAGTATATGTCTAAGGTTATATTTAATTAAAAGGCTCATCTACTTGAGGCTTTAGAAATGTGTAATATTTTTGCAACTCCTTTAATAAACGAAGAAATATAGAAAAAATATAGGTTAAAAATAATATAGGCGTCAAGTATAGAATATCTTCCTTTTTTGTCAAATAAATATTACTGAAAAAAAAAAAACATTTTTTTTTAAAAACATATTAAAATAATGTGTTTCGAAATGCCGATGTTATCAAATGTTGAGATCGTTTTAAAATTATAAAATTTTGTGCATACCTAGTTCATAGTCATCATTAAAAAAGTTTTAATATTATAATTTTTAGTTCTACTAGTAAATACAATCATTTACGCGTTCAATGTCCTAATAATTGTAAAGTAAATTTAAAAAAAAATATTTTACATTATATTACTCAACTATAAGGCTTCATTTCGCAAATTGCACATTTAAAATTTCATATATCATACACATTAAATACTTACCGCTAATTGGACAAAACAGATTAACGTCAATGCCTAAAGTAGGTATTGTTACAGTAACAAGCGTAAAGGTCGCAGCAAAAAATGC
Source organism: Heliconius numata (assembly GCA_016802625.1). Classification (NCBI taxonomy): domain Eukaryota; kingdom Metazoa; phylum Arthropoda; class Insecta; order Lepidoptera; family Nymphalidae; genus Heliconius; species Heliconius numata. Next base: position 5,971 of record JAEBDU010005810.1, on the reverse strand, counting down.
TTGCCTAGCTGAATTGCACTTTTTATTTAGACTTATTTAATAAGTACATATTATAACAGCTTATAATTTATAATACCAGACCAATCGTAGCGCAGGGGCACGAGCGTGTCACTATAAAGATGACAGGTTGTGAGTTCGATTCCCACTTTAAGAAAATTTATATTTATTTTCATTTCTTCGCTGTCCAAACTTCAGAATTCTGTGGCCACTGGGGAGCGGAGGTTCTTAACTATATATTACTTTATAAAAAAGATATATAATATAAAATGTGGTGTTATTTAGTAATGGAATAAATTACTAAAAACGGCAATACACAACTACATTAAAAGCATAGTTTGAATATTATCTACTATTCATATAGTATTGTATATACCTACTTAGGTATAATTTAATCATTTGAAATAACGGTAAACACTCACTTCATTGAAATGGAAAACTAGACCACTGCATTTTGACAGAGTGCCGTTACAAATAATATTATTAAAATGATATTTATTATTTTACAGGCTGTCGTGGCGCAGCGGCACAAGGTGTGACTGTAACGCGACGGTTGTGGGTTCGATCCCCACTCGAGGAAGTGAAATATTTATTTACGTTTATATTTCCATTTCTTCGCTCTGGGGTCGAGGCAAAGCGCGGCGTTGAGTTCTGCCATTCAACACGCATACCTCCAGAATTCGGCAGACAGTGGGGAACGGAGTGTCTTAACACTAGGTTCCCTCTGCCTACCCAGCTGTGTGCGGGATACAACGTGATGCTGATTTATTTATTTTTATTATTAGGTATTTCACATTTGTGTAGTAAAATTAAAAGATATAGATACATTCAAACGTGTCGCCGGCTGAAACTGGTTATGGAGCGGGGTCACTCGTGTGCCGTCAGCGTCAGGTCCAGGATACGAATATATTATTAAATCTTACGTCTACAAATCTGGGGCACTTACAAAACTCTGTACACTAACTGTAACATGATATCAAGTTTTATATAGGTAGTTTTCACAATTTGGTACCTATCTACCTTTGCCTCACGAGATGCGACTGCCAACAAGAATTTGCTTTGAAAATTTATTACCTAGCAAAGACATGAAGTGAGACATCGTGATTTAAACGTTAGCGTTAAATTGAGTGATTTATAAATAAACTGGCGGCCCGCCCGCAGCTTCGCCTGCATAAACTACGTTATTTTCTGTCTCCATGAATACCTACGTCCTATAAGTGACGTCCATGCAAAATTTGAGACTCCTAGCATTTGTAGTAACTAAGTTCCATACAAACTTTCGACCCCAAAAACAACCCCTTAGAAATCGAATATTGCAAATTCCCGTCTTAGCGAGCACCTACGTCCTATGGGTAACTCCTATACAAAATTTGAGATTCCTAGCACTTGTAGTTTCTGAGATTTCGTGATGAGTGAGTGACCTTTCGATTTTATATATATAATAGAAGACTAGTGGGCCCGGACGCGGCTACGCCCGCGAAAATATAAGCCTAAATAACTAAAATAAATTAAAAAAAAATAATAAGTGGAGATTTATTATTAGAAAAAATATCTGAGTCACCGAAATGAACAAACAAAAGAAGTAAAAGTAACTAAAGGAGATTCTTAATATTAGAAAAAGTACCTAAAGTAGGCCGTGCGCGCGTACTAAACATTTTTCTATATTAAATAATTATTAATTTTTCCGAACAATATTAAATAAAATCCCAAATGATTAAAATTACGGTATTTTAAGTGTATAACATCGGTATAGATAACCGAACTGAGATAAATTAATTATAAGCAGCAAATAATTACATAAAAAATAATAGTAATTATATAAAATATATAATATATAAAAATTTACAAAATCATCAAAGTCATCTGCCCGTTCGCGTCGGTCATACTATACCACTCGTAGGCTAGGTCATTTGGAATCAGTGACATCTCCTTAATTATTTATTAGAATGTTATACAGTAAACTATAATTTCCATCTACATGAAATGCTAAAAGTGACTATTATTTTTCATAAGGATGAATTTCAAATTATAGAAATCATCTAATTTTTGTTAATGTATACAAATCTATATCGGCGCGCGCCATGTATAATTAAGCAAACTCACTTTGGGTGACGTTTTCTTAAAACAACAAACTTTGCAAGCCGTTGCTTAGCAACGCGTAGCGACGATTGTTATTAACATGGCGGAATAAATTGCTTGTCAAATTAATTATTTTAATATATTGGTATATATCGAAAATATTACAAATATGAGAAAAAAAAAGTATCCTATGTTCATCCCGGAACCCTCAAGTATCTCTATATGAGTATTTTATCACAATTAAATTAGCGGTTTGGCCCTGATTGCGTAAAAGACAGACAGACAGACAGACAGACAGAGTTACTTTCGAATTTATAATATAGGTATGGATGTATTCTCGTACCAAGTCTTCGTACCTACTGCGATTGTGACAATTGAGTTTCAATTGGCACGTACTATAATCACATGTGCTAAATTGCCGTGCATATAAAATATAAAGTTTGTTTCTTAAAATAAGTATATTTCTAATCATATGGAGTAAAATTCCAGTGATGATAACTGTAAGACAGTGACGAGAAACTAGATCTGAGATGCACGTATTAGATAACAGTACCTACCTAGGCACTTGATTTATTTATATTAGCGGTAAGAATGCTATTACAATTATATTATGTTTATTCTATAAAATGAAACATTGAGTGTATTATCATAAAAAAAATACAGTCGAATTGATAACCTCCTTTTCTTACAGAAGTCGGTTAAAAAATAGGCTCATAGACGAATACGACCATTGGCCAAATTAATTGCTTGTGTATAGGTTACCCTTAAATTCAAACAATATTATTATTTAAAAAAAAACAGCTTCACGCTGTATCCCGCACACAGCAGGGTAAGTAGAGAACCTAATGTTAAAACACTCCATTCGCCACTTTCAATTATTATTTAAAAGCTTTTAAATATTAACATTGTTACAAAAATAGTTGTTATATAAAGAATAATATCCTAAAGATATGATAGTGTCAAATATTTACGTGTATTTTTTAACTTATTTGCATCACGAATACGCAATTATACATATTTCAATTTCCTTCGAAGCTTTACATTTAACGCTTAATCCCGCATGGGTTAACAGTTCGTTCGCATGCAATCATAAAAAGTGAAAACAGTTTCACTTACTACGTCAATAGGTACCTACACATTTTATAATAAAAAAGAATAAAAGTTAAAAAAAAATTGCCATTCTTTTAATTTGAATATAAGTTGAATAATATTCTAATTTATGTCTCACAATGAATCGCACGCATGTCTATATATATTTTTTGCATTTTTGTAACTAAATCGTCTTTCTGTGTTTATAAATACTTTAATTCATAATGTAATAAAAATAAATTTAAAGTTTTAACTTTTTGACTTTTTCGTGTAATAAATATCTAAAGCTAGCGGTAAATAAAACTATTATAATTTTAATATCTAAGCATTTACAGACTCGATTAGCCTATATCATGGTACAACAACTGTTAAGAACCAAGATATCTATTCTCGTATCTCGTAAAATCGTAATCTTAAACGGCTAAACAATGCCTTAATACTTCATCTATATCTACATTTGACATTTGATATATCGATAACACTAGATAAGTCTATAACTTTAATCACTATTAAAAGTATTAGCTGACACGTGAATAGTACAAAATAATCAATTCTAAAGGAATAAAAAGTGGGTCAGTTAACATTCGCATTTTCTCTCACTGGTCAAGATTTATATAGCGTGCTTTCAAGATAAAAATAAAGCCTCTATACTTTTACTAAATACGACAGTGTTATAAGAAATTATAAAATAAGTAGGAACTAAGAATATGAGTTACAATATTGAATGAAAAAACTATGGAATAATTTAGGTCCTTGATGTTTTCCTCGCTCGTTCTGACCTAAACTGATCCTGGATTTTTACTTTATTATTAAAATCAAGAAATCCTCAACTGGTGAAAAAGAAACATAATACGTTAATTTCTTCATGTGTCTGATATGAAGTCAGCACTTTCAGCATACAAATCTTAATTCTTAAGGATCACAGATTGAGACGTCAGTGTTCAATAATGGTGATAATTTCTATTTTGACCAAAAATATACACGTTCATACATTCAACATAAATTACTTACGACGGCAGTTTACAACACCCGTCACAATCATCGATCAATATTTTTTTTTAATATATTAGTACAAAAAAAGATGAAAAAAAAACATACAAGTTAAGATATAAACAAAAAATCATTCCTCAAATGAAAGTTTATCGTAATGGAATGATTCATGAAAGAAAAGTTTGAATTAGCCCGATGTTGTAGTATTTGTTGCATCATTGGAAAGTAAGCTGCAGTTACTAATCATATAGGATGAGGTGACGGAAACAGTTTACACAAGTATGTTTTTACAATTGACCCTTTTTTTTCCGCATCCCGCAATCCCGCACACAGCAAGGTAGACAGAGGGAACATAGTGTTAAGACACTCCGTTCCCCTCTTATCGCCATTTTTTTGTACAATAAAATATATGGCAATACCAAAATCCAGCAAATCAAATAAGAGAAGAGAGAATGTCTTAACTTACGATGTTTGTTGAATAAGTCATTTAAAGTATATTTTTTTAAAATATGTCATAATTAAATAATATACTTACTTAAAAATATTATGAAATAGTAGTAACTATAATATTATTTCATAATATTTTAAAGCACTTTAGTCTATCAACTATCTCTTTCTTAATACATATTATAATTAATTTTTTACGCCTTGCAAGTGTTATTTTAATTGGTATATCTACAAATTATAAATACCAGCAATGTTTAACATTTGAGCTTGGTCTCAGTGAAAGTGAGAGAAAAAACGGTAGTCATAAAACAACTAACAACATGCAATAAATACAGCCTTAATCTCAATATACGGCAAGATATTGCACAAAAAAGGCCTATATTATTTACAGTCACTTATGCAATTTTATCAGCTCTTAGTTACACTGAATTACTATTACGGAAGAGCATTAGACTGTAAGCACTCCTGATTATACCTTTTTTGTTGCTTTACACATACAACATATAACAAAAATGGGAGGGAGATTAGTTTGGATCATAGTGAAAGATCATTATGTTTTATTTTAAAAAAAAGAATAATAAATACATTGTTTAAAATTTGAAAAAGCATACAATGATTTCTTAGTTACTTGACCTTGGTAATATCAGTGTCAATTAAATAAAGTTAAAAAGCTTTAAAGATCAAATTTAATGTAACCAATCAATGTTAGATCAAAATTTTCATATATAATAGTCAAAATTTTCATATATGTTTTAGCTTTACAATTTTTGTAACAGAATATCAGAAAACTTTGTCTTATGTTTCTGTTTGAAATATTGCTTATAATTGTTTTAAAGGAAGCACTTATTGTAAAAAAAGGTGAAATGTTAGATAGCATGGAGTATATTATATTAAAAATAGTATCATAAATTGAGGCCAGTCATAGCGAAAGATCACAAATATGTAACTATAAACAGGACTAGTTGCATGCAACCGCCAGAATTTAGCAGAAAATGGAGAACACAGTGTGTCAACACTAGGTTCCCCCTGCCTATTCTGCTATGTGCCGGATACAGCATGAAGCTAATTTTTTTTTTAATGTAAATGTCTTCTTATTGTTCTAATAATATATAACATTCATAAAAAAATTGTGAATAAAAATAAAATTGTATTATGTTCTTGTACTATTGAATCATGTTGCACCTGCACTAAGTCCCTATGACTACAGAATGCATAAGTTATGTAAAGACATGTACATAATAAGCATTTAACATTATAATCTAATTAAATATATCTAGTAATATAACAAAAATGATTCATTGAAAAATAATTATATTAATGTAAAATGTAGGCTTACCGTCTCGCTAGATGCAGCCTCTCCTGAGTTGTG
>JAEBDU010005797.1:0-18956 GCA_016802625.1 Heliconius numata | reverse complement strand
TGTACAAACATTAGAATAAAGTTATGTCTATTTACAATTTATGTAGCTAGACTTAATGATCATTGATTATAGTTTATCAAGAAACTACAGGAATATTGAACACTTAAAAGATAGTATGGAGGTGGAAAACTATGGGTTTAGCAATTCTCCTCGCTATCATTGGTTTAATTGTCGGACTGGGCATGGGTCTTTTTGTTGCAAAATCTCGTCATGATAAAGCAATTGAAGGAGCTAAGACTTCTGCTATTGGAATTCTTGAAAGCGCAAAAAAGGAAGCGGAAACGCTGAAAAAAGAAGTTCTAATAGAGGCAAAAGAAGAAAACCAGAAATATCGGTCAGAAATTGAAAGTGAGTTGAAAGAAAGCAAAGTAGAAATTAAATCGCAAGAAAATCGTTTACTTCAAAGAGAACAAACATTAGATCGTAAAGATGATTCTCTTGGGAAACGAGAAAACTCACTTGAAGAAAAAGAAGATAAACTGAGCATTAGACAGCAATTAATTGATGAACGCGAGAATGAAGTAGAACAATTAATCGAGAAACAGCAACAAGAAATAGAACGAATTGCATCTTTGTCAAAAGATGAAGCTAGAGATGTCATCATGAAAACAACGGAGGAAGAACTGAGCCATGAATTAACCATCATGGTCAAGGAATCTGAATTACGAGCCAAAGAAGAATCAGATCGTAAAGCAAAAAATTTACTTTCACTAGCGATTCAACGTTGTGCAGCGGATTCAGTTTCTGAAACAACCGTTTCCGTTGTTAGTTTACCTAATGATGAAATGAAGGGTCGTATTATTGGACGTGAGGGACGTAATATCCGTACGTTAGAAACATTGACAGGAATTGATTTGATCATTGATGATACGCCTGAAGCAGTCGTTCTATCAGGATTTGATCCGATTCGTAGAGAAATTGCACGAATGACTTTAGAAAAATTAATTCAAGATGGTCGCATTCATCCCGCTCGAATTGAAGAAATGGTTGAAAAATCACGGAAAGAGATGGATGAACGTATTCGTGAGTATGGAGAACAAGCTGCATTTGAAGTAGGTGCACATACTTTACACCCTGATTTGATTAAAATTTTAGGACGTTTACGTTTCCGTACTAGCTACGGTCAAAACGTATTGAATCACTCAATTGAAGTAGCAAAATTAACGGGTGTTTTAGCTGCTGAGATTGGTGAGGATGTTCAGTTAGCCAAACGTGCAGGATTATTACATGATATCGGAAAAGCTTTGGACCATGAAATCGAAGGTTCACATGTGGAAATTGGCGCAGAGTTAGCTACGAAATATAAAGAAAATTCAGTTGTTGTGAATGCAATTGCTTCTCACCACGGAGATGTCGAAGCAACTTCTGTGATTTCAGTATTGGTAGCAGCTGCAGATGCCCTGTCAGCAGCTAGACCAGGTGCTCGAAGTGAATCATTAGAAAATTACATTCGTCGTTTAGAAAACTTGGAAAATATTTCAAATGGTTTTGAAGGTGTAGAATCTAGTTTTGCAGTTCAAGCTGGACGTGAAGTACGTGTAATGGTCAAACCTGATGAAATCAGTGATTTAGAATCTGTTCGTTTAGTAAGAGATATCCGTAAAAAAATTGAAAATGATCTAGATTATCCTGGACATATTAAAGTAACGGTAATTAGAGAAACACGAGCAGTTGATTATGCGAAATAATAAAAATAGTTTAGTAGTGTACTAACAAGAGTGTGAAACATAAGTCATTTTGATTTATGTCTCACACTCTTGTTTTATTTTGAAATAAATGACTCTTTTAATGAAAAGAAAAAATAACTTTTAGGAAATCCTCAGTTGAATTTTTTGCTATATTATTTTATTTTTGATATCATGCCTAATAGTAATTTAAATATTTGGAGGTTTTTTTAGAATGAACTTGAGAAAAACGATGTTAATTGGGGTAACGACCTTATGTAGTTTGACTTTAGTTGCTTGTGGTGGGAAATCAGAAAAAAATTCTGGAAATCAAGCAAATGGAGAACAAGTCTTCCGATACATTGAAAGACAAGAGATGCCAAGTGCGGACCCTTCGCTAGCAACAGATGAAGTTAGCTTTGTTGCTTTAAATAATATTTATGAAGGAATCTATCGTTTAGATAAAGAAAATAAGCCACAACCTGCTGGAGCCGTGGAAAAAGCAACGGTTAGTGAGGATGGATTAATCTATACAGTGAAATTGAGAGAAGATTCAAAATGGACAGATGATAAACCGGTTACAGCAGCGGATTATGTTTATGGCTGGCAACGAACTGTTGATCCAACTACGGCATCTGAATATGCCTTTATGTTTAAGCCAGTTAAAAATGCTGAAAAAATTACTAAGGGTGAATTAGACAAAAAGGAACTTGGAATCAAAGCAATTAATGATTATGAACTGGAAATAACTTTAGAAAAACCAACACCTTATTTTGATTACCTGTTAGCTTTTCCATCATTTTTACCTCAACGTCAAGATATTGTTGAAAAGTATGGCAAAGATTATACCACAGACAGCGATAAAGCTGTTTACAATGGCCCGTTTACTTTAACAGATTTTGATGGTCCTGGTACAGATACAAGTTGGTCATATACAAAAAATGATAAATATTGGGATAAAGATGAGGTTAAGATTGATAAAGTTGCGGTTGATGTAGTGAAAGAAGCACCGACGTCATTGAATCTATTCCAGGATGGTCAAGCAGATGAAGTGCCGTTGACTGGAGAATTAGCAGAACAAATGAAAGAAGATCCTAACTATATTACGTTAAAAGCGGCTTCAACGTTTTACTTAGAAACGAATCAAAGAGATGAAAATTCTCCGTATCGTAATGAAAATTTACGAAAAGCACTATCCTATGTCATTGATCGTGAAGCAATGGTCAACCAAATCATTGCGAATGGTTCAACTGTACCGACAGGATTAGTACCACAAGACTTAGTAGGAAGTCCAACGACTAATGAAGATTTTGCTAAAGAAGCTGGTAATCAAGTGATTTACGATGTTGACAAAGGAAAAGAAGCTTGGGAAAAAGCAAAGTCTGAACTTGGAATCAAAACATTAACAATGGATATTTTAGTGGATGATTCTGATAATTCTAAAAAAATGGCTGAATATTTACAAGGAACACTTTCTGATACATTAGATGGGTTAAAAGTAACTGTTAGTCCAGTTCCGTTCGCTGTCCGTTTAGATCGTATGTCCAAAGGTGATTTTGAAGTTGCAGTTAATGGTTGGGGAGCTGATTATGCTGATCCAAGTAGCTTCTTAGATTTATTTGTTACAAATGGTTCTAACAATAAAGGTCATTATTCAAATAAAGAATACGATGAATTAGTAAATAAAGCGGCAACGACAGATGCAAATAACCCAGAAGCACGTTGGAATGACATGATTGCTGCAGAAAGACTATTTATGGATCAAATGGCAGTCATTCCATTGTACCAAAAAGCAGAAGCACATTTACGTTCTGAAAAAGCGAAAGATGTTGTTTACCACTCTACAGGAGCTAAGTACGACTTTAAATGGATGTACATGGAAGATTAAATAGCTCATCAGAAAAATGGTCTAGCCACAAATTATTAGTTAAAAGTAGGACGCTAGAGCTTCTTTGCTGATTAAAGAATACAGTCTGAGACTGAGGCAAAAGTGTTTATTTCCGAAATAGCTGCTTTTTTCTTGCCATTTATTCGGATTTAGAAAGGGTGGAGTAAAACGGTTGTTTCGTTTTGTTTAGCTAAAGAACACTTGACTTTCTATACAAAAAAGAAGCTCTTAAAGACTAAACCAAGCTAGTTTATTGTGGATGTCGGTCTGAATTCGAGAGAAGTTTTAGAACAAAGATTTGAAATAATTTGACTAAAAAATAGTTTCAAGCTATAGGGTTCAAAAACTTGAAGGTGATTTGCATACTAAATTAAAAAATAAAAAACATGAGGTGGTCGAAATCCTCATGTTTTTTATTTTAACTAAGCGTTTAGTAAAAATACGTATTAAAAAAACTGTCAACAATTAGCTTTTAATAGTTTGAGACAGAGATTTCCAATAATTTTATTGAATCTAAATTGAACGTTTTTTTCCAAGTTATAACAAGCTTGATGATAGTTTGCTAACAAAAGATAAAAACAAAAGAAATTACTGGTGTAGTAGCCTTAGATTATTAGCTTACCATTAGCGACATAACTTTCTTTTTAGGAAAGTTTCTTAATATACATGTTGGCTTTCTCACCTTTTTAATATATTTCTTTTAATATGTATAATTATATATTAAGTAAGTGGTATGTCAAGTTTAACTTCTATTTTATTTGCTATTTTGTAATAAATTGATGTGGAATGAATTATAAATGTAATCAATATATTGTTATTTTTTTAAGTGATTTAGTGATATCTTAAAAATCAGAAAGTTAAATAGTTTTTCTAATTGATCTTACTACTTATTATAAAAGGAAATTTATATAACAGCATTAGTAGACAAAGTATTTCATTGTTTTACAAAGTGATTTTCGCTTTTTCTTGTAGATTAAATTAGATAAATTAATAGTCAAACGATTCTAATTTTTTGAGAGAATAATAAAAGTGGTTGAAACAAAGTCAAAGGTAGCCTTGTCTTATCTATAAATGAAGTAAATAAAAAGAGAAGCAGCTATTTGTACAAAAAAAGCAACCAATCACGAAAATGACAAGAAACACAAAGGAGGATGGGACAGAAGCGCTAAGCTCCAAGAAATAAGACAACATTCACGGGAATTGGTCTTCAAATCTTTGTTAATGTTGACTTATTTCCGATGGAGTTGCTTCTGATTCCACCGTTTATTCGGAAATTAAGAGACTAGGACATAGTTATTTGAGTTATGTCCCAGTCTATTAATGTTTTTCAAATTTTTGTGATTAGTTGCTTATTTCTTGAAACTTCTTTTTTAACATATTTTTGTGTTGATTAATTTAGAGAATTTAAAACAATTTTTTCCTGTTTTTTAAATTGTTTTAAATATTTATTTATAAGCAATAGCGAATAAATTGATATCGTCGTTTGTACAACTTTGTAAAGAAATTCTTTCGCCACCGCCAGTTCCTACAACAAAATCAAAGTAATTAGTACCTGTACCGACTTCATTGCCATAGTCATCTAATTGTAATAAAGATTGGACTGTATAAGTGGTAGGTGTTCCAGCTGCATCTGTGACAACAATTTGACTGCCTACGCTTAAAGAAAAAACGGCTGAAAAGATTCCAGGGTTATGTCCAATAAAATGAGTATTTTGTCCATCGTCTCCAGATTGAACAGCTGCGCCTCCCCAAGTAGAAGCAACTCCATTAGGGTTTGCATCAATAATGCTTTGTCCAGCGCCTTGTCCACCGTTTTGGTAAGGAATGACTGTACCATTCATGGTAAGAGTCATTGGTGCATAAGTTGGTGTTGTGGCTACAGGTGCTGTTTGTGCTGCTGGTGCAGTTGCTACAGGCTCTGCAGTAGGTGTTTCGGCGACTGTTTCTGGTTGAACTTCATTTTCAATAACATGAAAAACGCGATCAGTTGTACCAACATTGCCACTTTTATCAGTAGCTGAAAATTTTACAGTAAATGTTCCCACCGTTGAAGTATCTAAGTTGTTTTCTGCAGCTAGCGTACTTGTTATATCGCCATCTACATTATCTGTTGCTGTTACGCTGTCATAAATATTTACTTCTGCTCCTTGATAAACAGTTGCTTCAGGCGCGGTAACGATTGGAGAAACAGTATCTTTTTTTCAGCAACCGTTTCTTTTTTTGTTGTGCTGCTATCAGTTGTTTTCTTTTTCGTTTTTTGCTCGGTATCTTTTTCAGATGGTACATTTTCGATTACAGTAACTTTTGCTTTACTTGTTTGTGCTTTTTTCTCGTCAGCAGCTTGGCCAAAGCTATCAGTAAATACAAATCCGACTAAGATTAAAGCAATACTTAAAATAGTTGTAAATCCAATAATAATTAATTGTTTGTTTGTTTTGTTTTTCATAGAAAATCCCTCTAAAAATGGCGGAGATTTTTTATTTATCGATAAACTTAAAATCTTGCGCTTGTTTATATTTGTATCATAAGGTACCGAGCTGCATTCGCCAATAAATTTCGATTTTTTTGGCTAAAATAGACTAGTTGAAACAGCTGATAAACGTTGAAAATACAACGCTTATTCATTTTTTTCTAAACCATGAGACAATGGTGAAAGTAGAAATGAGTTATTAAAAAATATTGAGGGAATAGTTTCTTTCCGTCCTTTTGAAGAGGCCCCTAGTTCTAGAACATTTGCCTTCATTTGATCTTCTACATAAGGTGGGGCAGGTACTTGTTCAGTATAAATTTTGGAAAAATGATTTAAACTAATTACTTTAATTACTTGAGTCAAAGGGAGTTTTTACAGAGATTGAGGAGACGTTAAGCTATTTAGCAAAAATGAAAATAAGTATACGTATTAAAGCTATCAGTGGTAGTTAAAATAATTTATTATTTCTGGTAAGTGAGAATAAAATTATCAAAGCATTTAGTAGTAGAGTTTTCAAATGAACTCTTCCACAAGAGGAAAAGTAGTAGTATTGTTGAACAATTTTTTTAGTTAGAGAAAGTAAATTTTTAATGAAGTGAATAATATCTATTTTTAAGAAAATCTACTTTATGTAGTTCGAAAAAATAAAAATAAGTATGTATCGGAAAGATTGTTTGTACGAGTGAAAATCATTGCTGAAAAAGCTAGATTTAGATAATCTCGCGAAATTTCTTCCTACTAGGATAAATTGTAAAGAAAACTTGAGTTAACTAAGGATTGTATGTATAGTATAGATTTTTTGTTGATGAATATATTCGTTACATGCTTCGAATTTTTTGAATTTATTCGTATTCAAAGATAGAATAGATAGTGCACTATGTGGTGAAATCAAATAAAAAGAAACTATTGTGGAGCTATTATGTGTCGGTTTGATTTGATTCATTGATAAGAAAAAGTTGGAGGCAGTAGTTAGATGAGAACGATCAAGAAATACGGATTTTATTTTTTATTGATCGGTGTCTTTAGTGATTTTTTGACACCGTATGTATTAGGGTTATTTTATGCCTCATTCAGTCAAATGAAAGATGTCATGAGTTTATTGGGTGAAGTAGGGAGTCCTGTGAGAGAGCCATTTTTGATTTGGTCTGTAGTAGCTGGGACTTTTTATGTACTTGCATTACCAGCCCTGTATGTTAGTGGTAGACAAGTATCAAAAAAAATGGGTCTTTTATTAGCAACAACGATTGGTTTATATGGGATTGGAGATTGTATTTTTACTGGTTTGTTTAGTGTGGATACCGAACAAGCGCAATGGACATTCTCGACATGGGTTCATAATATAGGCTCAGGTATTGGCTATGCAGGATTCTTTGTATTCCCGTTAGTGATTTTTTTATGGTATAGAGCTCAGAATGAGACAAAGCAAAGCCTTGTCTACTTAGGTTTATTTGTAGCAAGTATCGTTGTTGCTGGAATGTATGGCTTAGCTCGGATTCCAGAGTTAGCGAAAACGCTTGTGTTTGCTCAATTAGGTTTCTGGCAACGAATTAGTTTTATTTTTAACTATATTCCAATCACTTACTTTTCAATTCAACAATTAAAAAAGAGGCATGAAAAAGTTAATGACTAATGAATAAGTAAGCTAAGTGTACAACTATTTCTTTATTCGAGAAGGGTGAAGTAAACGAGTTCTGAATTCGTTGGCTCACCTTTTTTAGTTACAAAATGATACTGATAATCATTATCATTTATTTTTTTTTGTGTTATACTGAACAAGAAGTTGTTTAGGAGGAAAAGAACAATGAGGGAAAAAAATTCTGGACCAATCATTCTAGAAGAAATTCAATTGATAGAGGTCATGATTAGACTTTATTATCGAAAACAATTGGACTCAGCGATTCCAGAAGATCGTATGTTGAATTATGCACGAACACGATTAAGTTTTTGCCAATTTGGTGAGGCGAAAACGACTTGCCAACGGTGTCCCGTTCATTGTTATCAACCTAAATATCGAGAACAAATGAAAAAAATAATGCGGTATTCAGGTCCTAGAATGTTGTTGAAACACCCCGTTTTGACACTCCGACATGGGTACCGTGGATTAACAAGGAGAATCGAGAAATGAAGAAATGGTTGTACATTTTGCTTGGAGCGATTACGTTTGGATTGGGGACTGTGGGAATTTTTCTCCCATTCTTGCCAACAACCGTATTTTACTTACTGACTGGTTTTTTCTGGCTTAGAAGTTCTGAGAAATTATACCAAAAATTTGTTGAGTCAAAAAGTTATCAAAAATATGTTCAGGATGCGTTGATTGAGCGGAATATTACAACTAAGGGCATGATTCGAATGTTTCTTTTTATTTTTGTTGTATTTTTGATTCCAGCGGTACTGGTCGATAATCTAGTTATGCGGATCACGTTAGCGGTTGTTTATTTGGCTCATGTGATTGGTTTGTCTTGGTATTTAAAAGGGAAGAAAAAAGAAGCTCAATTACCAGAGTTAGGTGATAGTAATGATTGATCGCCGTTTATTCCAATTGACTGAGAAAAAAAATCTTATTAAATTAGTGATTGCTCGTCTATTCCATCTGATTTTGTCTATTATTTTGTGGGTAACGATTGCTAAAACATTAAGTCAGTATATGCAGTCTAGACAAGTTAATTTAAGCTATTTACTTTTTATATTTATAGGTACGCTAGTATTAAAAGTTTTCTTAACAAATATTATGGAAAAACTGACGTATCGCGCTTCTTCGGATTTAAGGATAGGGTTACGAAAAGCAATTATGGAAAAAGCGTTTCGTTTAGGAAAAGGGCAAGGTCAACTGTCGGCAGCATCTTTAGCACAACTATCGGTGGATGGTATTGAACAATTGGAGATTTATTATGCTCGTTTTTTACCCCAACTATTTTATTGTTTATTTGCTTCTTTATTCATATTTGGAACATTAGTCGTTTTCTCTTGGCTCCCTGCATTAATCTTGCTACTTTGTATGCCTTTGATCCCCATAGTCATAATGAGTGTGATGAAACTTGCTAAGCGAATTTTAAGTAGTTATTGGACTCAATATACCGATTTGGGTGAAAAATTCCATGAGAACTTAAAGGGACTAAGTACATTAAAAGCTTATCATCAAGATGAAGTGAAGCAATTAGAAGCGGCAAATGATGCAGAAAAATTTAGAAAAGTAACAATGAGTTTGCTGTCCATGCAATTAAATTCGATTACGATTATGGACATTGTTTCTTATTGTGGAGCGGCTTTCGGAATTGGATTGGCGCTATTTAGTTATCAAAATGGGACGACTTCATTAATGGGAATGTTGCTATTTATTTTTTTGAGTGCAGAATTTTTTATTCCAATGCGTCAGTTAGGTTCGTTATTTCATGTTGCAATGAATGGAATTAGTGCGTGTAAAAAATTGTTTGATTATATAGAATTGCCTGAACAAATATATGGACAACAAGCGATTGAACAGCCTTTAACCGAAGTAAAAATTTCACAGTTGGATTTTACTTATGAAGGATCAAAAGAACCAACGATGAAAGATGTTTCATTAACCCTTAAAGTGGGAGAATTTACTGCTTTTGTGGGGAAATCTGGTTCTGGAAAAAGTACCATCGTTAAATTGTTATTGCATCAGCTATCTGGCTATCAAGGAGAAATTAACTGGAACGGTGTTGAATTACAAACATTGAATCGTGAAACAGTACATACCAAAGCCCTTTTAGTGGATAGCCATGGTTATGTTTATCCAACAACAATTCGAGATAATTTATTATTAGGAAATAAGGCTGCTTCTGATGAACAACTATGGGCTGTTTTAGCAAAAGTTCAATTAGCCGATTTTGTTCGGAAATTACCAAATCAATTACTATCGTCGATGGAAGAAGATGGGCAGAACTTATCAGGCGGGCAACGTCAACGACTTCTTTTAGCAAGAGCATTACTTAAAGAGGCTGAATTGTATGTTTTTGATGAGGTGACATCAGGTGTAGATCTTAAAAGTGAAGAGATCATTCTAAACTGTTTACAAGAAGTAGCGCAAACGCGGCTTGTGATTTTTATTTCTCATCGACTATACAATGTTTTAGAGGCAGATCGTGTGATTGTATTTGAAAATGGTCAAGTGATCGCAGCAGGGGTACCGACTGTTCTAAAAGAAGAATCACTTTATTTTAAAGAATATTTCGATCAAGAACAAGCAATCGTTGGGGGTGAAAATCAATGAGTGAAATGAAGTTGATCCAATGGCTACTATCGTTTATTCGTCCAGTAAAAGGAAAGGTATTTCTAGCCGTATTTCTAGGAATTGTCAGCAATTTAGCTGTTGTTGCGATCCCATTGATTGGAACATATGAG
Organism: Heliconius numata; assembly: GCA_016802625.1. Classification (NCBI taxonomy): domain Eukaryota; kingdom Metazoa; phylum Arthropoda; class Insecta; order Lepidoptera; family Nymphalidae; genus Heliconius; species Heliconius numata. Next base: position 8,569 of record JAEBDU010005797.1, on the reverse strand, counting down.
GTTTTGGCTATTCTAATGAATCAACCTGCACGACCGCTGCAGGCACTTTTATGGATGGTCGGTTGCGGGATTATTCGCGGAGTTGGACGATATGGCGAACAATATTTGAATCATGATATTGCTTTTCGTTTATTAGCTTTGATTCGGGAACAAATTTTTGCCACGCTGCGTCGGTTAGGTCCTGCTAAATTAATTGGGAAAAAAAGTGGGGATATGGTCACTGCCATTACAACAGATGTCGAAGCGTTAGAAGTTTTCTTTGCACATACTATTTCACCTGTTTTAATCGCATTGGGCACGACGATTGTAACTGTTGGTTTTCTGTGGCAGTATGATTTATTGCTAGCAGTGATTTTATTTATAGGTCAGTTACTAGTAGGAGTTTTGATCCCAGTTATTGGTTATCGACAAAACAAAGCGCTAGGTGACGATTATCAGCGTGCGTTTGTACAGCTGAACCAAACGGTTATGGAGGATATTGATAGTTTACAAGATATTGCGCAATATGATCTTGAAGAGAAACAAATGAAGAAATTAACAGAGGCCGGACAAGCGTTGAATGGTCAATATAAAAAGAGATTGATACAAGAAAGTAACCTGAAAATTTGTGGTGAAGCGGTTCTTCTAGCCACTGCAGTCTGTATTTTAATAGTTGGCATACAAACTGGGGGAGCATTAACAGCTGTTTTATTAGGGACTGTTCTCAGCTTAAGTTCTTTTGGTCCTGTTTTAGCGCTAAATGGCTTAGGAAGTGCTTTATTAACGACGTTAGCAAGTAGTCGCCGTTTATATCTCTTAACGCAAGAGCAACCAACCGTTGATTTTTCAATAAGCGATCAAACGACAGAGTCATTTGATTCTTGTGAAGTAGAGACACTTTCGTTTACCTATCCCAAGGAAACATCATTAGTTTTAGAGGATCTTTCTCTCAACATTGAAAAAGGAAGCATCATTGGAATTGGGGGAGAAAGTGGAAATGGGAAAAGTACATTATTAAAATTATTGATGCGTTATTGGGATCCTCAAAAAGGAAAAATCATTTTGAATCAAATGGACTTAAAAGAACTCCAAGAAGAGTCTTTACATCAGGTAGAAGGGGTCATGGAACAAACCACGTTTATTTTTGACGATACAATTGCAAATAATATTGGTTTAGGAAAAAAACAAGCAACACTTGAAGAAATAGCAGCAGCATCAAAAAAAGCTTCTATACATGAATGGATCTTATCATTACCAGAAGGATATCAAACAAAAATCGGTGGGAATAACCGAAGTGTTTCTGATGGAGAACGGCAACGAATCGGTTTGGCCCGATTATTTCTGCAAGATGCGCCCTTTTTATTGTTAGATGAACCAACTAGTAACTTAGACTATTTAAATGAACAATCAATCCTACATTCGTTAGCCAATGGGATAAAAGACAAAACAGTACTATTGATTTCTCATCGTGAAACAACTTTAAAAATCGCAAACGAACAGTATGAATTGGAAAATCGTTGTTTACGTGAAATCAAAAATGGGCGTGTTTAACTTAGAGAAATTGTTGAAAAGTTGAGCTATTTGTATAGTAAGATGTTTGTCATCTAATATAGAAAATCGTTAAAAATAGTGACCTCTTTTTATGGAATTTAGAATCAAAAGCGGTTGGATCAAAAGCAATTAACTATCAGAACTAAGAAGGAGTTGTTTTTGATCCAACCGCTTTTTTTTGAATTTCATTATAAGAAAAAAATAGTTAGCGATCCTGTTAAAAGTTAAAAAATAAACAAACTAGAGTGGATGGAACTCAGAATGTGTTAAAGTATTTCTATTAGCATTTGAAAGAGAACTAAAATAATGATCGGAAAAGAAAACGCTTGCAAAAAGAAGAGAAATCATTTATAATAGGTCTTGTAAGGAACCATAAATTCTCACAATTAGTTTTTTAAGTATTTTAGATTTTGTAAACAATAAGTATGGATACATGATTTGGAGGAAAGAATACTAATTGATGCGTGATGAGTAGTCATGCGTATAGGTGAATTAAGGTTTTGGAAACATGTAAAGTATAGAAAAGAAAGGCGTGGGAATTTGAAGTATTCCTTACTAACTGAATAGACCTAACAGGCCAACTTACAATTGGAGCAACTAATGAATGTCTCCGTATACAAGGTGAAAAAACCTAAAATAAACTGCCTGTTAGGTCTATTTTTGTATTTAAAAATAAGTGGGATATGATGAACATAGTTTTTATAATTCTTTTTTTTGTATATGAAATTTCTGCTCCAGTATTTCTTTTTGCAGCTTGTCCCTCTGACTTACTATCGATCAATTGATTTTAACTAAGTTTGTATTATACAGGTATAATCAAAACCAATCACAGAGAGACTCCAAGTCTGTTCTTTGTTCATTTACTTCCTCCAACTTGAGACAGTCTTCGTCAATGCCACACATTTTTTCGATTAGATCATCCATACCACACATTTTTTCAATTAATTCATCAATAGTCGGCAAAACAATCACTTCCTTTTTCGTTTGGTAAGCGTTTACAATTCCATGATACCATTTTTAGTTAGTGAAATCAATATTTTTGTGACTAAAAGAGAAATTAATGATTTCTTTTGGTTGATTAATCCCTTGGGGATAAATGAACCCAAAATTTTTTTGTATCAAAACCTTCTTTTTAAGAGAAAAGTATTGACTTGTATTAAAATTATTTGTATTATACATACTAAAGGTATGTATAGATGGAGTGAGGAGACATGGCTAGAAACAAACATCCAGAAGAGACTGTCAAAAAAATTCTTGCTGTTTCTGAAAAATTGTTTTTAGAAAAAGGGTATGATAGTACAACAGTTCAAGATATCATTGATCAGTTAGGTGGTTTGACTAAAGGTGTTATCTATCATCATTTTGATTCGAAGGAAGCCATATTTAATCAAGTCCTAAAAAATAAGTATGAAGTCAATAATATGAATAGGGTAGAAGACATGGCAGATCTATCTGGTTTTGAAAAAATTAAAAAAATAAATGCTATCGCTCTACAGTCATTAGAGCATCAAAAAATTGTTTTTTCTGCTAAATCATTAGTTAAAAATCCTAGACTGATTGGTGAACGCTACAATCAAGCATTCAACGAAACGATTCCTTACTTGAAAGAAATTATTGATGAGGGAATCGCAGATGGTTCGATTGAAACAGAATATCCACAAGAAATTGCAGAATTACTTGTCTTATCAATGAATTTTTGGCTTGCTCCAACTCTTTATGAGTTAGATGAAAAACAATTAATTCGAAAGATGCGATTCTTTCAGCAGTTATATGAAGGGATTAACTTTCCGATGATTGATGAAACATTTATCAAAGATATACAAAATCTACTTAAAGCGATAAGAAAATAAAATCGGTTTAAGTTTTTTTTCACCACGATACATACTTTCGGTATGTATCGTGGTGAATAGATAAATAAGGAGGAGAGAATTATGATTAACGAGGTCAATAATAAAATCAATCAAATCAACAAAGTATTGAATGTACCGATTAAGTTGCCTAGAATGACTAGTAAGAGTATGAAGGTGAGCGCTATTACAAATTTTATTTCCGGGAGCAGCGTGATTTGTGCTGGAATTCTTTTTGAAAAAAAGAGTTTATTGATACTAGGTAGTTTAGGGCTAATTAGTAGTGCGATTATGTGTTCGGAAAGTCAAAAAAATAAAAGTTAAAAGAGTTACATTGCTAAAAAATAGAGGAGGATTCTTTATGAAAGTCAAGATTAGTGCTGTTATTCCATTAATCTTTTTAGATTTGATATTAATAGGTTTTGGAATGGCATTAATTACATTTTTATTTTCTTGCTGGTTGTTATTCTATTCTTTCTTCTTTGCTCCATTATTAGTGGTAGTTGCTCATTTACTTAAGCTACAAAACTTCACTCTATGGAGATTTGGCTTAGCGTTTATATTTTTAGCTATCGGCAAGATTTGGGTCTATCCATTTGCAAAATGGACAACAAGACAGGGCAAACAATTAATTATCAATTGTTTGAATTATCATAAAAAAGTGCTCTTTAAAAACGAATGAAATTTTTAACTGTCATCTATATAGAAGCGGTTGAACTAAAAGTATTTTTCACTTTTGGTCAAACCGTCTTTTATTTTCTAAAATTTATTTGGTTGATGAAAGAAAAATGATATACTAAAAAAGAATTAAAAACTATTTATCTTTTTATATAAGGATAGGAGGAAATTGAATGAAAAAAGTAAATTATTTATTGATTTTGGTGGGATTAGTAACATTAGCAGCGTGTTCTAGTACTAATAAAACGGATAGCTCTTCTGCGGAATCAACTAAAAACACTTCTAGTGCAAAAGTAACCGAAATGACAGTGGATATTTCTTTGGTAAAAGAAGGGAAAGAAGTAACCAGTAAAGAAGTGACTGTTGAAGAGGGAACCACTTTGATGGATGCAATGAAAAAAAATTTTGATTTAGTAGAAGAAAGTAATATGATTACATCTATTGATGGGATTGCACAAGATAAGAAAGAAAATTATTATTGGACTTATAAGATTAATGATGAAATGGTAAATACTGGTGCAGCGGAAACGACGTTGCATTCAAAGGATAAGGTTGTATTTACCTATGAAAAATTCTAAGAAATCAGAAAAAAACTTTTTTTCGATTAAAGAAATTGCTTATTTATCAATGTTGACTGCTGCCTGCGTAGTTGGAAGAACGTTATTTCAATTTATTCCTAATGTCCAGCCAATGACAGTGATTTTTCTATTGATCACCTTTTATCTTGGCTTAAGCCGTGGTTTGGTCGTTTCGCTATTGTCTATTTTGATTACAAATATGTACATGGGAATGGGTGTGTGGACAATTAGTCAACTAGTGAGCTATGCTGTAGTCTTAATTTTGTTTCACTTACTTTGTAAAATTTCCATTATTCGAAAGAGTTTTTGGTTAAAAGGATTGTACTGTGTTTTTGCTGGTTTGTTGTATGGCTTTATTATCTCTATTATTTCTGTAAAAATCTATGGCATCACAGCGTTCCTACCTTATTATTTGTCGGGAGTTTCTTTTGATGTTATGCATGGAATTGGTAATGGGGGCTTTTACCTTGTGTTAGCTCCTATTTTTGCTAAATTATTTCCCTTTGCTAAAGAAGGAAAAAAATTAGTATGAGTTGAATCTATGGAGATGGAAATTCATCAAAGTGTGTAATCATCGATAAACATGTTTGACTTACACCATGATTAGGATAAAAAATAGCTAGAACAAAATAAGAAACTTTGTAAGGATTGTATCCGAGTGCTAAATGCCAAAAGTTAGACCTGAAAATCTACCTTTTGGTGTTTTTTTGTATCTTGAATGGAAAAATATAGTTTTGAAATTAAGCTTAAAAGGGTCAGTGCTCACTTGTTTGACCAAAGTAGCACATCGTTTCTCATAAACACATAAGACTAAATCTAAAGAGTCTTTTTAAATAAAGGATTATCTAGGTGGGCGGTTATTTTAGCTTGTTGTTTAATGAAAGAACCGACAAGGGTTCTTTCATTAAAGTGGGGCACCCTAGCAAACAAATTAGGTGGAATTTTTTTCAGTTCAACGAAACTTTTACTAACTATTGAAATTACTACCTAAATCTATTGAACGGCTTGAATTCTTTTTTTCGCCCGCCTTATAATAAGTTGATTCGTTTTAAGGAGGGAAAAAAATGAAAGAAAAATTGCAAAAATTTGGCGGGGCTATGTTTACACCAGTTATGTTATTATCTTTTTCAGGTATTATTCTAGCGATTACTATTATTTTTAAAAACCCACTAATTATGGGAAGGATTGCTGAAGATACAACGCTTTGGTACAAGTTTTGGGATATTGTAAGTGCTGGAATGTGGACGGTTTTTAACAATTTAGAACTCTTATTTGCCATTTCTTTACCGATTGGCTTAGCTAAAAAATCACCAGCTAGAATCAGTATGGAATCATTTGTTGTCTATATGTCTTTTAATTATTTTATGGGAGCTATCTTAAATGCTTTTGGTGGTTTTTTTGGAATAGATTATACGCTAGAGCCAATTGCTGGATCCGGAATGAAATTAATTGGCGGTGTCAAAACCTTAGATACTGGGATTGTAGGCGCTATCGTGATTGCTTTGTTAGTCGTAGTTATTCATGATCGATTTATTGATAAACGAGTGCCTGATTGGTTGGCTATGTTCAATGGGTCATCATTAGTAGTGTCGATTAGTATGATAGGTGCACTTGTATTGGCTTTAGTCTTTTGTTTTGTCTGGCCAGTATTTCAACGAGGAATGGGAAGTATGCAGGCATTCTTTGTCAATAGTGGAACACTGGGAATTTGGACCTATTCGTTACTTGAGCGTTTGCTATTACCTACAGGACTGCATCATTTATTGACACAACCTTTTAGTTATGGTCCGGTGATTGTTGATAATGGGATTACTACGTATTGGTTGGATCATTTAACTGAATTTAGCAAATCCACTAAACCATTAGCCGAACTGTTCCCAGGAGCTGCCTTTAAGCTCTATGGCCAAAATAAAGTTTTTGCTGCTCCAGGTGTCGCAGCCGCGCTTTACTTTACTGCGAAACCGAAAAATAAGAAAAAAGTGGCTGCTTTAGTTATTCCCGCAGCGTTATCAGCTGTTGTAGGTGGAATCACCGAGCCTTTGGAGTTTACCTTCTTATTTATATCTCCTATGTTGTATGTTGTGTATTCAATTTTATGTGCATGCTTAACTACGGCTGTTTATCTTGTCGGAATTAGAGGGGACTTTACTAGCGGAATTATTACTTGGCTAGCTAAAAACTGGATTCCTTTATGGCAAAATCATCATAATGAGTATATTAAACAGATTATTGTTGGGTTGGTTTTTACGTTCATCTTTTTTATTGTCTTTTATTTTTTAATTAAAAAATTTGATATTCCAACACCGGGTAGGCAAGAAGTGGGAGCTCCTAAATTGTATACTAAAAAAGATTATAAGCAAAAAAATAGCCAAACAACTAAAACAGGAGAACCTCATCATGAAGAGAATATTGGGAATGAGTTTCAAGAGAAAGCTAGTATTTTTCTTGAAGGATTAGGAGGAAAAGAGAACATTGAAAGTGTGACAAATTGTGCGACGAGATTACGAACAACGGTTTATGATGCTGATAAAGTAAAGGATACTAGCTTTTTTACAGAAAATGGTGCAATTGGTGTTGTGAAAAAAAATAAGAATGTTCAGGTTGTCGTTGGAATTACTGTACCGCAAGTACGTGATGAATTTGAAAGACTTTTGTAATACATGAAGGAGGAGTTACAAATGCTCAAAGTTAGCGTTGATACGCATACGCATACGATTGCGTCTATTCATGCTTATAGTACCTTGTTAGAAAATATTCAAGCAGCCAAGGAAAAAGGGTTAACGGGGCTTGTTGTGACGGATCATGCCCCTGGACTAGGACCTAACGATACGTTTCCTAAATCTTATTTTGGGAATTTACGCAAAGCTGTCCCTGCGATAGTCGAAGGAATTCATGTCTTAAAGGGAGTGGAGCAAATATTATAGAACATGACGGAAATTTGGATCTTCCGACTTCTACGTTTCAAAAATTAGATGTTGTAATTGCCTCCTGCCACGAAGTCGTTGTCAAACCCGCAACTTCAAGTGAACATGATAAAATTTGGACGAATATTGCTAAAAACCCGTGGGTAGATATTATTGGTCACTGTGGAAATGGAAATTATGAGTTTTCACATGAAAAGATTATCAAATATTTCAAAGAATACAATAAAATAGTGGAAATAAATTCTTCTTCTTTCCCTTATAGAAAAGAGGCTCGTAAGAATTGTCGCGAAATCGCACTACTTTGTAAAAAGTACCAGGTGAACGTAGTCGTGAGTTCAGATGCACACTTTGTAACAGATATCGGTAATTTTCAAGAGGCCTTAAGAATGTTGGACGACATTGATTTTCCACAGAAATTAATTGTAAACCGTAGTGTTGAAACATTAATTGAAGCATTACCGAAATATCAAAATCATTACTAAGTGTTAGAAAGCAAGTAATGCTTTACAATTAAGTCCAATAAAAAACAGAGCGACGTATAAGAAACATATTCTTTTTCAGAATAAAATGGATTAAAAGAAGGGGTTGTTTTTAGATACAGATTAATTGATGCTAAACTAGTTAAGGGGTTTGTGGTAAATTCTGTAATTGATACGACATGAACCCCTTTGTCTTTTAAGCGAGCTAAATCATTATGAATGGTATTGACTTGTCCGCTCATGGAAACAACAAAGAGAACATCATTTTTTTCCATGATTGAGCTGTTTAAGTGTAATTCAACACTGCTTGGTAAAGCCGTGACCGCCCGTTGGCTAGAAAGAATTCCTCTTCTGAAGTCTTCTAAAATGGTTCGTTGACCGTAGCCTGTTCCATATGTATAAATATGAGGAGCGTGTTTTAATAACTGTGACAAGTGAGTTAAAAGTGATTCATCAATCATTTTTAGAGTTTCGGAAATATCATTCTTACTCAGTTCAATGAGTGATTTTGTTGATTGATTTGTTTTCGTTGT
>JAEBDU010005350.1:0-17692 GCA_016802625.1 Heliconius numata | reverse complement strand
AACCCTAAAGGGGTGAAATAGGGGTTCAAAGTTTGTATGGAAAAAAATTTAAATCGGCACCGATTTATATAAAATTTGAAATTTAGATTTTCAAAAGTATTTAATTGAACACGTGTTTCATGGTTTTCTAGAATTCACCCCCTAAGGGTGCAAATAAGGGGTTGAAAGTTTGTATGGAAAAATCTTTAAATCGCCACCGATTTTTATAAAATTTGAAATTTAGACTCTTAAAAATATTTCATTGAACACATGTTTCGTGGTTTATTAGAATTCACCCCTAATTACGCAAGCGAAGCTGCGCGCGTCCGCTAGTATGTAATAAAGTTTAGCTGGGTGACTGGGGTTCCACATTGGATCCAATTTTTTTTATGTCAACAGAAAATGCTCATCACGTTGAATAACTTTTCTTAATTCGTTGTATTGATATCTCTTATAGATTAGGCGGGCTGCTAGGGTCTCACATCAGGTATTCGGACTATCAAAATAAATTATAGCCTATATGTTGCCGAAGACTAATAGCTATGCAACAAAAGAAGTTTCATTTAAATCTGTCCAGTAGTTTTTGAGTTAAAGAGTCACAACAGACAGACAGACAGACAAGAATTCCAAAAATCATATTTTTACCTTCTATTAGTTGTATTGAGTCCCCCTGAAGTGTTTTTTTTAGTTTATATTCAATGTACAGATTTTACCCCCTTTACAGTTTTATTATATACTAGCAGACCCGCGAACTTCGTATCGCCTAACAGTCGATTTTTTTTTAATATGTATTCTGCCATTCGCGACACCGGGTCAGCTAGTAAGATAAAAAAAGTAAAAACTTAAATCATTTTTAATTCTTATAATATTCATTAAAAATGATAATAAAAATAACAATTTCCGATATCTTATTATGATGCCTACTTATTATATTTTATTTTATTTTTACTTATTCTAAATTCAGTTTCATTTTCATTGTAGTACTTTATGGTACACGTTATTTTTTGCTTGGTTTTCTGGGGCGTAAACAAACAGAGCAGATGGTTTTCCAACACGGGAACAGGCAACATACAATAGACCATGCGAGAAACATGAGTTTTCTATATTAATACCACAAACACTTAATGACTGCCCCTAGGATTTGTTTATAGTCATTGCGAATGCCGTAGCCGTAGCAACTGTAGTCTTTTAAGCTCGAATGGTATGTCTGTTGAAATCATTGGGATGCGGGATGTCAAAAAATCTTCTCCTTTATACTTTACTTTCAATATGATTGTTTCTATTATGTTATTCATTATTTTTTTTTGTTGGTTGGTTGATATTTCGCAATATTCTAACTACACATCCAAGCTTTAACTGAAGTCTGTGAGGCGGCAATCCTGGCAAATCAAGTGAGTTTAAAAATTCCAGTGGATAGTTCACGACCTCATCTTCATTAGTTGCCCTATCAACTGATGATAATATGTCTTCACTACGCCAGGAATTCCATCTTGGAAATTGAAAATTAATTATTTACATCCGTGTGTTTGGCAGCCAGTAAAGCTCTTTCGCTCAACCAATCATGGAATAAATATTTTTCAGCAACATTTGGAAGCACTTTATGAATGAGTTCATCTTTTGATTACGTTAACTGACAAAAACGATCAGGAAAGGTGATGCAGCCAGTCAGCGCATATATAGGAAGTTTGCCATTACCAATATCAATGAGTTGTTTAGAGAATATGTCTCCAGATTGATCATTTCGCAACATGACACACATATTCTTGCTTAATACCTTGACATGTTTCCATAATTTCGAGGACTTTAAACATGAATTCAGTTCATCAGCTTGCATTGAACGTGGAACCACTGGCAATCCTCCTCCTTATAATAAAATCATTGCGCCACCAAATTGATGGGCAAACTGAGTTTTTACAATAACCTTACAATATTGGCAAGCTGAGTTTATAAATCCAATAGCAACACAGCTGTAGGCACTGCTGGCATCAATTGATATATCGTAACAAAAAGCAGCTCGATTCAAACTTGCACCATTATCAGACAACTGTCGTGCTCACGTTCATTGCAATCTTCACGTTCTGGGAGTATGATTAGATTCTTCTGCCTAAATTTGTCCACCGCCTTATAGAAGGCATATTTAGTAAGTCAGAAATACACAACACTTTATTAATATTATAGAAATTTGTGGCTTTTAGATTTAATAGTATTGATGCTTAAAGAGACGTTTACATTTTATGTGACATTTCGCCATAGAAATATTGACAAATATTGACATTAATAGACTGAGATCCCAGGATCCCATAACTTATCTCTAATAGAGATCTCTACCAGAAACCCTTGAATGTAGGGGATGTTAAAAGAAATGATTCGGGTGCGGTATTTTAATATAATGTTAATAATAATAATAAACATACATACAAATATACACAATGACATAAAAGAGTTGAAACAAAAAAAGAAAATTAATAAAAAAAAGACAAAGTGACTACTAAAGATTCTAATTGAGATTAAGAAAATGTTGTTTTAATTTGATATTAAAAGTATTTAGAGATGGATTGCCTGACAGTATAGAGTTAGGTAGTGAGTTCCATAAGCGCACAGCTTGAACTGTGAAGGATTTTTCATAGAAAGAGGTATTAAATATAGAGCACTCAAGCTTTCCTAGAGTTACACATGAGTGTACAGGTCTCTCACTTGGAAGTGTCAATTGAAAACGCTCCCTTAAGTAAGGAAGAGAGTTTTTATATATGTTTTAAGGTAAAAAATGTATATTTCACATTCTTTCACGTGAACCTTTACTTCTGCCAGACTTCATAAAGGTTCTTTAAAATTGGGGCATTGAAAATTACATTAAAGTAAATCTAAAATTTTAAATTTATTATTTACGGACTATTTCAAGACCCCTCTAGCCCCAGACCCTAAGCAACCAGATCAATCCAATGGCTTTATCATTTTCCCAGAAAGAGATATACCGTTATTTTTCTCCACCTCTGAAAGGATCCCATTTTCAAGTTAGTGAGTAAGTCTTAACTACATGTAAGACTAATAGTCCTCAAAATTTCACCTTTGCTAAAATGACGTCGGTCTGGCAGCTATGGGATCTTGGGCTATAATATTTATATGATACTAACGTCACTCAATTGTTTTGCCTACCAGGAATCCAGCTACTAACATTTAAACTTTATGGTAGGGTATTAAAGTCCAAATTGACTTTTAAGTAGATATCAATACGAATCTTTTGTATGGGAATATAGAAAAGTCATGTTTTTGGACCTTTTCTGGTATTTTTTTTCTCTCCGTTAGAACCATCCTCGTACTTCAAGGAATATTATAAAAAAGAATTAGGGAAATCGGTTCAGCTGCTCTCGAGATTTGCGCTTAGCAACACATTCAGCGATTCATTTTTATAAAAAAGAAGATATTTCGTATATTTTTTTTGATATTATAAAATTACTTTTGCCTCGTTCCAAGTGAGGTAATGAAAATAATAAATATTTCATTTCTTCGAGTAGGAATCGAACCCAGAACCTGTCGTGTATATAGTGCCGTGCTTGTGCCACTGCGCCACAACGGGCCTCAAAATTATAAGAATGTAATATTTTTTCTGTGATACACATATATGTTACCAAATTATGTTTTTTTTTTTAATATTGAAATTGTATATATTTACTTAAATTTATATCATTTGGTGTTGAACCATTTTAAATAATAATTATGGTATTACGTAAACATCAGAACAAATGTTTATTACGTAGAATAATTATTTTAAGACGACTGACGAATTATATGTTATAAAGTTTAGCTGGGTGACTGGAGTTCCACATTGGATCCAATTTTTTTTTTATGTCAACAGAAAATGCTCATCACGCTGAATAACTTTTCCTAAAGCATTGTATTGATATCTCTTATAGATTAGGCGGACTGCTAGGGTCTCACATCAGGTATTCGGACTATCAAAATAAATTATAGCCTATATGTTGCCGAAGACTAATAGCTATGCAACAAAAGAAGTTTCATTTAAATCCGTCCAGTAGTTTTTGAGTTAAATCGCCACAACAGACAGACAGACAGACAAGAATTCCAAAAATCATGTTTTTACCTTCTATTAGTTGTATTAAGTCCCCCTGAAGTGTTTTTTTTAATTTATATTCAATGTACAGATTTTACCCCCGTTACAGTTTTATTATATATATATAGATATATAGATATATAGATATATAGATATATAGATTCTAAACTAAAATAAACGCCGTCGTAGCGCAGCGGCACAAGGGTGTGACTGTAACGCGACGGTTGTGGGTTCGATCCCCACTCGAGGAAGTTAAATATGTATTTACATTTATATTTCCATTTCTTCCCTCTGGTGTCGAAGCAAAGTTCTGCCACTCAACACGCAATGCCTCCAGAATTCGGCAGAAAATGAGGAACGGAGTGTCTTAACATTAGGTTTACAGAATACCCTGCTGTGTGCGGGAAACAGCGTGAAGCTGATTTAATTTATTTAAAATAAACATAAAAAATAAAAAATAGCTAATATTTTTTTCTGGTTAAAAGTATGATAATGTTAGGGAATAATATATTGTTTATATTGCTTAGCTTTGATGAAATGATAGAACTGTTGTCACAATTTAATCATAATTGGTTCATGCTGTATTCGGCACATAGTAGGGTAGGCAGAGGGAACCTGGGAACCTATTGTTAAGACACTTTTTCAAATATTATAAGAAGGAAGAGTGTCTGAACACTAGGTTACGAGACTTCCTCTGCCTATCGTGCTATGTGCCCACAGAGGGAAGCTAAAAAAATATCAAAATTTTCAAGATTTTCATACATTTATATATTTAAAACAGTATTTATCAAAGTTGTTATTATTTATCTTATTTTATTAGATATATAATACATTAAAATGCGGTAATTGAAGAAAAGATGGTTTCTGATTTAATTAACAAAGGTCCGCTCCAGGCGGATTGGAGATTCACAAGCATGTCTTATCTAGTTACCTCTCATTTGTTCAGTTTAACAACTTATTTGTTTCTAATTATGGTAATAAAAGCTGAGAATATCTTTCTTATAGGATTTGAATTTTCATAATTAAAACTTAATTGACGTTTTATTATAATTAAGAAAAGATAGTGTTAGTAAAGTATCAAAATAAGGAAAATAAAATTTTAAATTAAGTATTTACTCAGGTATTTTTACTTATATTAAGAGTCTTATCTTATTGAGCACAGCACAGCAGGGTAGGCAAAGAAAATTTAGTGCTAAGACACTTCGTTTCCCCCTGCTTGTGCCACTGCGCCACGATAGCCTCGAAAAGATTTTATAACACTATTTTATGTTTACTTTAATATCACATTAAAAGCTATACGATAAACATATTTTCATACGAAGTGTGTGTGACATAAACCCGCAATTAATTAGGATTAACACGAATCAGGAAATAAATATTCAATTTTATTATCAGATTGCCGGACTCTGATAAGGAACCCAGTTTATGATTTTGTTTTTTTTTTTGTACACTAGGAACTCTCCGTTTTCAGTATTCCGCCTGAATTCAAGACATTCGTGAGTGATAGAACTTAACATGCAATGCCTCAAAAAGTGGAGAACGGAGTGTCTTAAGTTGAGTTCCAGGGCTGGGTAAGCAGAGGGAACCTAACTTACTTAACTTAAATGCGAGTAAATGAAAATGTTAAATATTTAATTTTCTCGAGTGGGAATCGAACCCACAACCTGACGCGATTACGCCACGAGTAACCCCACAATTTTAATTATTTAATATGTAAAAGTTACGTTAATGTTAAATTATTATAAGCCGGATTTTATCCCCATAATGCCTTTCATTTTCACATGGCTTACATTTATGCATTTCTAGTTTTTAGTAGTCAGCAAAGTTTAACAAATTTTACCGCAAATAAATAGTTAATGCTAACAAATTTGTTGGTTTCTGTTGTTTTAAGCCTTATTTCTACTTACGTATTACTAAAACTATTTAGATATTGATAATTTAAATTATTTATTAGCTATAATTGCTTAATAATGGTATAGAGGCTGTCGTGGCGAGGTGACTGTACGTTGTACGAGGGTTCGATTCTCTTCGGTGGAGTGAATTAGTATTTATTAATATTTTCATTTCTACGTTCTGGTACCAAAGCAAAATGAATCATGAAGTTAAGGTTAAATTATTTTTGCCTACGCTGATACATAAATACAAGATACAGTAGAAGCTACAAAAAATTGTATATAATAATAGTTGTTATAATAAATTATAAACGATCGTAGTATCGTAGGAACGAGCAATAGAATAGCAACTTTAAATGAATACGAATATTTTGTAGAATGAATATCTCACTAAAATCGATATAAATCGATTTGTTATATCGATTTCTTTCTACATCTTTGTAATATACTTACTTCAAATATTTTTTCTATACCAACTTGTCGATTCAGACAGCTGAAGATTTTATGCGACCGTAAAACGGAACTGCCATAACAAGACCCTATAAAATTGAGTAGTAGGAAAGTTCGTAGGGAATAATATTTTTATATTTTGATCATTTTTTCTATCAACGACGCTTCTTTGTTATGATGTTTTACAAACAAACAATCTGTTTACTTACATTTCGTGTAATCTTGAGGTGATCTGAAAAAGAAGAAAATACATTAAATAGGATTAAATTGGAGAAAATAAAGACGTGCAATTGTTAACCAATTTTTTTCTGTTTTAGCTTCAGACTAGTACCGCTTATGGTAGCGCAGACAGACACCTAGTGTTAAGACACTCCATTCCTCATATTTTCGGAAAACGAAATTTCACTCGTTCCCCCAAAAGGTAATCGAACTCATAACCATTGCATTTAAAGTCAAATCTTCTGCCGCTGCGTCACGACGCGGCAACCACATCCTGATAAGCATTATGGATTTAATTTTTTCATTCATGAAACTTATTCATGAGA
The DNA here is from genome assembly GCA_016802625.1 of Heliconius numata. NCBI lineage: Eukaryota > Metazoa > Arthropoda > Insecta > Lepidoptera > Nymphalidae > Heliconius > Heliconius numata. The sequence continues at coordinate 10,757 of JAEBDU010005350.1, read as the reverse complement.
GAAAGACTAAGAAATCAGTTGACCTTCAGTAACAGTGTCAATGATGCCGTCGAAGGTCATATTCAAAGCGTGGAAACTGAACTAAGGGCATGTTTGAAAATATAAATTGTGGATGAATTGAAGGAGGCCTTCTAAGATAGTGTACCTACTCGGAGAGTAGTGTTTGACACTCGTTGGGTAGAAAGCTTTCGACACCAGCAAGAACGAAGCATTCTTAATTTTGAGTAAGCGTCAAATAATCAATGGTCAAAGATCACTATCAGCTTCACGCTGTAGCCCGCACATATCAGGGTAGGCAGAGGGAATCTAGTGTTAAGAGACTCCGTTCCCCAGTTCCCCACCAGCGACCGAGGTGACTGCTCAGGAATCGGAATGGGAGAGAAAGGGGGGGAGAATATCCCTCGGCAGGCGTCTTCTCTCGTCTGGCGGTCGGGTGTGGAGTGGCTACTACTTGGGAAGAAAATAATCAAAAGGAAGAAAAAATCTTCAACTTAACTACAGAGCGGCCACAACTTGTCGACTGTACTATAACCTTGTATATAATATGTCTTGAAAAATATACAATTGTAAGAGTGGAAATAATCATCATTAATACTTGTTTGTTATTTTAACTTAGTAAATAATCACAATATTTAATTAACTAATGGATTATCTACTACTGAGTACAGTATATTATATGTAAGGAACTATTGTTTATATTTATAGTTTATTTAATATTTGTCATTTATATATTTCAATATTGTAATTAATTTATTTTCTGTGTTTGATTTCATCACTCATCTGGCCTCTTTTGTGGACACGAAATAGATAATGAAGTGTATTGGAGAATGAAAATTATGAAACTGGGAAAATAAAGTATGTATAATTTTATTTTTTCACCAATTATTTATTTCCTACGTTCCTCAAATCATTAAACGCAGGCAATTAAGAAACATAAAAATATATCGACATCCAAAACGTTCAAATATTTACACGTTTTCTAAAATATTTTTTAATTAAGAAATTATTTATGAAATTTCATGAAACTTTAAACAAAATAAAAAAATGTATAATAATAATATATTAATAATAATTAATAAAAGAAACATGAAAAACATTTTTCACAAGCGAAAGTAAAATTTCATCATACCACTTCGTTCAAGGAAAGAACTGTGAGACAAACAATTCGTAGCGTAGATAGATCACCGGACATGACCAATCCGCCTTTAATACCTTGCAGTTTATTTACATAACGCCCAGTATAGGGACATACTAATGTTTTTACACTATAAAATGAATAGAAAAACAAGCTTAAAGGTTTAGATTCTCCAAAGATATCATCATCATCAGCCTGTCCTCGTCCATTGCTGGACATAGCTCTCCAATACCACGCCACCAATATCCAGCCAGTTGCTTTATGTGTACTCATCCAGATGCTATACTAGAAGAACTTATTGCATCACGACTATCGATTTTAAAACATAAAAAAATATATACTAAAAGTCAATAAATAATCAACTTTTTAAACTATGCTCATAAACTAATACAATATGTACCTAAGACCTTACTCAGACTCAACGTAGCGTAGCGTACATCTTCTTGGAATTTTAATATAATACTGGAGAAAAAAAATAACAAAGGAACGCCAAACGTTTCTTTGGCACTACTATGGACCTACAGTTATGGAACGAACTTAGAACTTACAATACAAATTAAGGAAGATATCCAAAAAGTAGTCCGAATCATATTTAACTGCTTTTTTTATTGGATTATTTCATTCAATTTAAGATAAATTAATTATATTCGACGGAAAAGCGCGGCGGTGAATTTCGCCACTCAACACGCACGACGCTACGACGGCCTTTTATACTATATGTAATAAAATACATTTAAATCTTTTTTTAATAAGATAATTCACAAATTGATTATAATGTATTTATTATTTTATCTGTATGTCATTTACGCAAAATTATAATAATTATTATTTTCTATATAAAAGCATAATAAACTGATCCGATTTTAAGCCACAGATTAATTATATAGGCCAATTATATGAGGCCACTCGTGACTTAGAGGCACGAGCTTGTTATAGTAAGCATGACAAATTGTGGGTTCGATTCCCACTCGAGGAAATGAAATATTCAATTGTTAGCGTACTCGTGTAAAAGTTAGTAGATTTAGGTAAAAAATACTTTAAAAGTTACTTGGATATTTGATGGGAATGGAGTGTTTTAGCTCTAGGTTCCCACCAGTCTACCCTAAATGCGGGATAAATTGTGAAGCTAAAAAAAATGAAACATTTTTTCATTTTCATGTTTTCAATTTGCTTCTTCAATCATATATAGTAGTGCTTTCACATACCGAGGTTGTATAAATCATTATTTGCAAACTTTCTATTAGTCGTTACGTTTTTAATAGTATTGCTATGTCAGGGTTGCTGGGGTCTTGTGGAATTGGCAGATTTCCATTTCCACTATGCTCAAATGTTAGTTTTCAACAGTAAAAGTACAGGCAGAGATAACTTTTTCGCAGAAACATTTTCAAGTATTCATGTGTGTTATATTTGAAAGCTTTTAAAAATTTTTGGCAGTCCAAGTATGAAATGTATCACAACTTTGAATTCTATATTTCTGGAATAAGTTTTGGGGTTAGTCGCTGCAGTGGCACAAGCGTGTGACTAGCGCGATAGGTTGTGGGTTCTATTTCCACTTGAGAAAATGAAATATTTAATATTTTCACTTCTTCGCTCTGGTGTTCAGGTAAATACCTTATTAATTTTGATTCCCTTTATAGTGTCGAAATACGTGTCTTTGCGTAATAAATGATCATATCTGTTTTTACGTAAATTTAGAAATACGACTTTTCAGAAAATTCAAGGACCGTAGATCTGAGTATATGACTTACGTACGGAACCCTAAAACCGTTCAAAATTGGCGTTCAAAAAATAAGTCAAGTTCATCCATTACGATACCATCTATGTACGAGTATTTCAATACTTGCAATGTGGTAACTCCGCAAATTGTGGCCTAAATTGGAGAATTTCTCGATATTCGGTTACCTATATGAAAGAAGGAGTGGACTAAATTGCTTACCTCAATTTAGCTTCACCTACATACCGCTATACTCTAACTTGAAAGGGATACGAAGGTAGTTGTTTCAATATTAAATATGTATAATATTACTTGTGACCTAAATATGTCCAATCAATCAATAGTACTGAAACTTTTGTTAAGTTGTTTTAAAATAAATTATTATTTTTTAATAGTTTTCGGTATTAATTTAACTACTACTGTATAAAAAAATATAAACCATCAAAAATATAAAGTAAATATTAACAAATTCCCATAAATAACAACTCTAACATGTTATAACAAGTACATAATGTAAACAACAAAAGTAAGTATATAGCTTACAACATATAACAGATTTGTCTAATTGAAGTGACAGCCACTGATACAACAAGCTTTACATGTCTAGAGCAGACTGCTGCCCTTGTCAATTTTACACTCTATATTTACAATAGAACCCCATGTTTATATGGTGAAGAAATACACGTGTATTCCTTTCCCATAAAAAACGTATTTTTTTCTATTTTTCTTTAAGTATATTGAAGATATATATATATATATTTCTGCCATGTAAGGAAAGGCCGTGTTAGAAATAATGACCATAGAGGATATATAAGGACGACTCTATTATATAATTACTGGCTGGCACCTTTATAGGCTGTCAACGGCGACTGAAAGAGGAAGATCGCTAACGTCATTCTGCCCGATGAATTCTTTACAATCGTATATTGTTATTAGACTGCTAGATAATTCCCTTTAGTTGTTTAATAATTATTTGAAGCTTTGTTTTAATTCATTACCTTTCCTACTTTATTTAATATTTCCAATAGTTTCTTAGAATATATGTTGTGTATGTTAGTGGGTGAACTCATAAGCCTGAAGTAATAAAGTAAATTGGTTCATTACCAGGGGTGGACCTGGATGTGGATATGAACAACATAACCCATAACATTACTTACATCCCATTTAATCCACTTTTCCTTCAATAAGTTCCAAAAATATGCAAAAACTTCACTGAAACTTTAAAAAACCACTTCTCATACAAAGCTTACATTTTAGTGTTTGTAATAAAGTTTTAGTTATTTCACTATATTTTATTAACTTTAGGTTTTCGTCGAACGGGTAACCTTAACCACGAGGTGCATACGTCCGTCCGTTAAAGCAGCCGAGTTTGTACTGAAGAATAGCTTGGCATTTCGCTGTAGTTTCAGGTCTTTCAGCTTTATTTGAAAAGAATCATTTTTTTTAAAACAAAGATTTTTTTTATATTTTAAATTAAACCACATTTGTAAATTAAAAAATTAAAGCATATAGGAAAAAATATAAGCAGTATTCTTAGTAATTACAATAAAGTTTGTTAATTGTAATGTAATTGTTTACCTTTATAAAACAATTAAAGTTAATCGTTTTCACACTGAGAATTTTTAATTGTCCTTCCCCTCTATGATGTTCGAGTCTTTGAAACAACTAAAATTAAATTTATTAATATTTTTTCAAATTTAAAATAATTAATATTTTTTCAGCTTCACACTTATATCCCATCAAGTAGCATGGCGGAGTGAGTCTAGTGCTTAGACTCTCCGCTCCCCATTTTTCCATCTACCTAATTCTGGGAGCATTGCGTTCTTAGTGGTAAAACTCAACGTGGTGACATCCTCGCTAGTACCTGCTATTCTATGTATATCTTCATTGCGGATTCGATCAGCTAAGCTGAATCTGCATATCTGCATATTGACATATTATAGATATAATATTGATGTATAGGTAGGCGTTGTTAAAAATTACTTCGTAGGTGGCATCTATAATTATGGACCTATCGTTTACTATCAGCTGCACGCTGTATCCCGCATATAGCAAAGTCGGCAGAGAGAACATAGTATTAAGACACTCCGGTCTCCACTTGCCAATGAATTTTCGAAGCCTTGCGCGTTAAGTGACGGATCCCAACGCCGTTTTGCCTTGTTACTAAAGCGGGGAAATAAAATACTCAACACGAATGCCTCGAGAAATCTGCGGTAAATGTGGAACGGAAGTGTCCTACTGGGAATTCCAAATCCCGGTTTGAAATTATATTGTCATTTTCTCGCTCTGTAAGCTTTGAGTTTCGCCACTTAAAATGCAATTTCTGGAAAATTCCGCCGAAAGTGGGTACGGATAATCTTAACACTAAGTTCCCTCTACCTACACTGTTATTTACAGGAAAAAGCGCCACCAAACCAAACACCATTGAATTTATATCTTTTTTTTAACACGCTGTACCCCGCACATAAGCAGAGTAGGCCAAGGGAACCTGGGAAGCTTTTGTATTTTGGTTCTACATTTTATACCTTGTGGAGATTGAAACCACGATTATCGCGTTCACAGGCACAGGCTTGTGCCCCTGCGCTACGATGGCCTTTGTTTTCTTTCTTCACAGTAAAAGACAAGAGCAAGTCCCAGTAAATTAAAAATATACCAATTACAATATTTTTTGCAAAAAATAATTAAATAAAAACAAAAAAAATAACAAACAATATTAAACCTATACTAATTATAATTTATTTTTGCTTGCCACAATTTCGTCTGATTCATATAGTTTAACCATTTATTTGGAGTCTAGAAGACGTATTCGCACATCCGACGTGAAAAAGATGGATTGCCAGCGTGAAAAACGGGTAGTGCTGAACTTTGTACCTGGTGGATCTTTTGTCTGTTTGATGGAGAGCAATCGTTGGTACTGACAGAATACGAAAACTTTGAAGTTTATTGGATTTTTACCTTTATTTGGACAAATGTCGCCTTGTTAAGCCTTATATATTGCTGTTACTTGAAGTGGATATTAATAGTGTATGGATTTGGTAAAGTTCCACGCATCATTGCCATAAATTAAGTGTCTCAACACTACTCCCTCCTTCTACTACCCTGCTATTTACGAGATACAATGTAAAGCTAAAAAAGAAAATAGTAATAAATCCGTAGTCGTGCGGTAAGGGCACAAAATGTGACTGTAAACGCGACTGGTTGTAGGTTCGATCCCCACACGAATAAATGAAATATTTTTTTAAACGAATATTTTGATTTCTTCGTTCTGGATTCGAAGCAGAGCACGGCCTCAATGCTGGAAGAATTCGGCGAAAAACGGAGAACGGAGTGTCTCAACACTAGGTTCCATTTGTTACCCTGCTATATGCTGAATACAGGTGAAGTCGATTTGATTTTTTATCTTTAAAAATACTTAACGAAAAAAGAAAATAAGCAACAGAAAGCGGAAAAGGAAAATAAGCCAAAAAGTACGCTTTACGTAAACTTCAAAATCGCTTAGGCTTCCACCGCTCAGACCGGAAGCCGTCGTAATCTCCGGAAGCGTAAATAAATAGCTTCTATGAAAACAAAGATATTTCACAAACGGAAACACTGTCGGGCGATTCAGGCGAACATTGTAATACTTCAAGGATATTTCATGAATCCATATCTCTATATCAATATTAATATCGCTACGAATACGTAACAAACTACTATTGAAAACTTTATTCTTATTTATTCAGGCTTTGTTTGTAGGAATCACTTCGTCTAGTACTTATGTAAATACGATTTTTGTTAGATAATGCCTTTATTTCAATACAAATATTATTTTATATGTATATTGGTGATATAAGAACAACTTGATCACTTGTACAATTATTAAGACATTCTGTTTTACGTTCTTTTTACTCATCTCTTAAAATCTCGTATCTTAAGTTTTCATGGGCGTAACTTAACGCTGCATTTGGTATTACGTTTAATTAAAAATATTTTTTTAACTTAGCATTATGGAGGAATCCCTTAGCTCCCGTAGACCGTGCCTGTGGTGGACAAGGGGAAGCACCATGAATATATCTGCTGGTCCATGAGTTCTAAATATATAAAAGGACATGTTCCCACTGACTGAGGTAAGACGCACGCACAGCCGCAACCGCTGAGGATAGAAACGTGAAATTTGGACAGATGTTTACTTTCGTAATCTGCACATCCACTAAGAAGGGGTTTGGAAAAATTTTAACCCTAAAGGGATGAAATAGCGGTTGAAAGTTTGTATGGATTTTTTTAATCGATTTTTATAAAATTTCAAATTCAGACTCTTAAAAATATTTCATTGAACACGTATTTCATGGTTTTTTTAGAATTCATCCCTTAAGGGTGCAAATAACCAGGCGAAGCTGCGTGCGCCCACTAGTAACCAATATATGCCATAAAAAGTTTAAACATCTTAAAGGAAAACAAGGAGGCGTCTTTACTATGGTCCGTATCCTCTTTATTAAGGTACCTATCCACTTTTATAGAGTCGTTAATCCGTGCAGTTTAAGTATCTGATTTTACGAGATTTGTGTAAAATATTAAATCAAAAGTCAATATCGGCCCTGGGGAACAAAGAATGTGACTGTAACGCGACGGTTGTAGGTTCGATCCCGTCTCGGGGAAGTGAATTGTATTTTATCTCTTCGCTCTAGCTGCAAAGCGCGGCCTTCCGCCATTCTACATGTAATGCTTCGAAAATTCAGCGGGAAGTAGGAAACAGAGTGCCTTATCACTAGATTCTCTAGGTAGGCAGGTAGTGGAACTGGAAAAAATACCATTGTTGCTAAATTAATTGAATGTACCTATAAGAAATTTCGCATACATGATCACTTGGCGTTAAATATTATAATATTTTGAACTTTATTCATGATTCGAAAACTAATTTAAAAAATAACTTTACTTTCACAAAAGAAGAAAAAACATTAACATTTTGCCTGACCTTATTGATATTTTTAGATTATCAACGTTAAACAAAGAAAAGTTAATAATAATTATATTGTAATTTTATATGACATCTAGAAAAACAATGGACTCGCCAATTATAAGTTTATAAAACTTCTATCTATTGTTTGCGTAATGTGGATCAAATATCATTTTTTTTATATAATTTATAAAAGAATTGAATAGAAGAATTGATTGTTGTTATATACTTATCATATTAGGCGTAGGTGGAAAACCTATCCAACCAAAAGACAATGGAATAAATAATATCTACTTTATTATAATATTTTTTTCATCACAGGAATTTTATATGATTACTAGCGGCCCGCCCGCGGCTTCGCCTGCGTGAACTACGTTATTATTAATTTCTGTCTCCATGAGTACCTACGTTCTATAAGAGACTCCTAGCATTTGTAGTAACGAAATTTCATACAAACTTTCAACCCCAAAAACAACCCCTTAGAAGTCGAATATTGCAAATTCCCGCCTTAGCGTGTACCTACGTCCTATAAGTAACTCCTATGCAAAATTTGAGATTCCTAGCACTTGTAGTTTCTGAGATGAGTGAGTGATGAGTGAGTGACCTTTCGATTTTATATATATTTCATATATATTACTTTTTAATATAGGCTGTGGGTTCGATCCCCTCTCGGGGGAATGAATTATTATTTATTAATATTTTCACCTTCTATTATTTAATATAAGTTCTTTTTTACCTTTCAATCTCCTTCTTGTGTTCTCTATACAACGTGACATTGGCGAAGTGATTAGTGCTCAACTGGCACGCTCGAAACCCCATAAAGTAAGAACTGAACTGAACTGAATATTTCCATGTCTTCGATCTGGCAAAAACATAAAAAGAGAAGCGTTCCCTTTCGTTTTCGTTTTAGAATATTACTTAAAAGTAACATATAACAATAGTAAAATTTTGCATTAATAGTACTTCTGAGCTATTCATCAAACTACGTGGTTCGTTCGAAGTCGATCGGCACTAGGAAGTGAACATTAGAGGCACTTAGGTATAAAAGCAGAGCTGAATACATAACTTTGGAGAATAAGCGTAAAATAGTTCTCAAGTCATTGTTTCTCTATGTACTGTTGTTATGGGTTGGGGGTTCAAATCTAGACATTTATAATATATAATAAATATATTGTCTCAATATGTTTAGATGTAGTGTACGTTCTACTATATTAGGTTTACATTTCCAGACGCTCTGAAACAATCGAAGTAATAAAAGTATTTATAGTTTTTTTTTTTATTTTACACAGAGATAGAGAAATGTTACGTTGGAAGAAAAAAACAAATATCAAAATAACCAAATGTTTTCATACTATTCTTGCATACCAAATAATATTTTTAATACTTTGCATCCCTTCAAAATAGGTAACTTATTTTTGACATACTCGTATTATTTATGTATTTTATTGAAATTAAAAATTTATACATTTTCGTCGAGTTGAGGCCGTCGTGGCGCAGCGGCACAAGGGTGTGACTGTAACGCGACGATTGTGGGTTCGATCCCCACTCGAGGAAGTGAAATATTTATTTACGTTTATTTATCCATTTCTTCGCTCTGCTGTCGAGGCAAAGTGCGGCGTTGAGTTCCGCCACTCAACACGCAATGCCTCCAAAATTCGGCAGAAAGTGGGGAACGGAACTTAACACTATGTTCCCTCTGCCTACCCTGCTGAGTGCGGGATACAGCGTGAAGCTAATTTTTTTAATTTCCTTTATAAATGGATCCATATGCTATTATTTACCTAACCCAAATATGCGATAGTTTCGAAGTCCTGCACAAACTAACACAAAGCTATACGGGTAGAGGCATTAGATAAGCATCACTAACGAACCACTCGTAATCTACCCAAAGGGGTTGACAAGCTAGGTGGTTGGACACTGAAATAGCTTTGCTATGTGATTATACAGCCGTACGGACTAAACAGACAATCTCCATAATTATTAGTAGATTTGAGATTTGAGCGCTTAATTTTCATTTTGAAATTCTAATATCTATTTTAAAAATAATTATAGAAGTAATTGTGGATTCGTTCGATCCCCTCTCGTGAAATGAAATATTTATTTAAATTTATATTTTCATTTCTTCGCTCTGGTGTCGGAGCACCAGGTGTGCACGATACAGCGTGAAGTTGAAAAAAATATTTTTAAAAGACCAGTCGTGGTACAGAAGCATAAAGGGTGACTGTAAACTCAATAGGTTGTGGGTTCGATTCCTACTTAAAGGAATGAAAAATTTTAATTTTTTCGCTCTCGTGTTGAGACAATAACAACCAATTCCATCAGAATTCGACTGAGAATGGAGAACGGAGTGTCCTAACATTAGGTTCCCTCTGCCTACCCCACTGTGGGCGGAATACAGTGTGACACAAAAAAAAAGATGTCAAAAAGAATCATCATCTATTACAATCCTAAATGTGGTTATGCTGTCTAAGTATTTAGGCGGTCAGAGAGCGCTGAGCCAGAAAACGATCGTAATTAACCCAAAAACAAATTAACTTCAATTGAAATGAGATTAACACAAAGCAATAGAAATTAATGTTTTATGATAGAAGGGAATTGTTAACGATAAATTTTGTTATTTACGAAATGTCGAGATTTTTCGAATTTTTTTGTAAAAAGTAATATAATTTTACATTAACAAGTTCGAGTTTCTAGTTAGAGATCTCTCGGACGCCCAAGGAAGCGCTAGTTGGATATCGTGATGCAGGACATGAGAGCCAATGGTCTAACCACCGAGGACGCAAAAGACCGTGTAAAGTGGAGTAGGTTGAGTAGGAGGGCAGACCCTGGCAATAGCCGGGATTAATGCCAGGAGGAAGAAGAAGAAGAAGAAGTGCGAGTTTCTAGTTGTAGATGTAAAACAATTTACATAATAATTTCATATTTTTTTTCAACTATGCATGTTCCTGTTTGGTGCAAATTAAATTATAGCAATC
>JAEBDU010005288.1:0-12331 GCA_016802625.1 Heliconius numata | reverse complement strand
AATTTAGATAGTAGTCATTCTAATTTAATTAATTTAGTTAACATGTCTCACGATCAGGACACTATATTTAAGGCCCTCCGCCTTGTCCCGGAGTTCGACGGGAACCCAAATATTTTAACTCGATTTATTCAAGTTTGTGACCATTTAGCGATCCAATATCTTAGTGAATTACCTGGTAGTGAATTTTCTAACGTATGTTTGTTAAATGGAATTTTAAACAAGATAACGGGCACAGCAGCAAGCAAAATTAATTCAAACGGAATACCCGATAGTTGGCTAGGTATTAAAACACTTTTAATTAATAACTTTTCCGACCAAAGGGATGAGACCGCCCTATACAATGATCTCTCCTTAGCCACACAAGGTAATAGAAGCCCTCAAGAATTTTATGACCATTGTCAAAATTTGTTTAGCATGTTAATGACCTATGTTACACTACATGAAACACTATCCACCACTATCGAAGCAAAGCGCGATTTATATAAAAAAATAACAATGCAGGCCTATGTTCGTGGTCTTAAAGAACCATTAGGATCCCGCATTCGTTGTATGCGACCACCAACTATAGAAAAAGCTCTGGAATATGTACATGAAGAACTTAATACTATGTACATGCACAGCCGTTACGAGGTTTCAAAATTTAACAAAACCGTAACCGCTAGACCTAACGCTACTCACCACACATTCGCACCACGCGCATTTCCACTAAGTATACCTATATACCAAAATAGATCTAACACACAGCCTTTTAAATTTAATAATGAACACCAACACCCTAGACTACCCACGCACACACAAAGAATGTTCGGTGCACCACCTCCGAACTACAACCCTAACAGTCACATGTTTAAGTTACCGCCTCGAAATAGAAACACACAGAAGCCCAATCAAGGCAATGGATTTCCTAGATCTATGAGCGGTGTGAGCCACTTTGTGTCTCGACCACTACCACCAACACAGCATACACTTACAGGACATAACTGGTTAAAATACGGTAATCCTCCCCCGAGAAATTATTTTAAATCAAGGGAAATAAATTTTAACAACTTTGAAGACGATTACGACTCGTACGATTATAATACAGACTATGAACCGTATTATAACAGTAACGAATACATAGAATACCCCTATGACCATGACTATGACTATAACTATGAGGCCTATCCCCAAAACTATACCGATAATCCCACTACGTCACAAATAGAAACCATTAATGAGATTACATCTGACGATAATGAGCAGGATTTTCAGAAAATCTCCAAGTCCGACACCTTAAAATAGAAATTAATCTACATACGCAACGTCACCTTCCATATATTCAAATATTATCGCCACCATTAAAATTATTAATCGATACAGGAGCTAATCAATCCTTTTTGAGTCCAACTGTTGTAGAAAAATATCTTAATAATTTTCCTCTAAACTACGATCCATTCGAAGTATGTAATGTTCATGCCAAAGCTAGAAGTGACTATTCAATAACTATACCAAGCTTTAATGAATTTAATGACGCGCGTAATATAACATTTTATGTATATAAATTTCATGACTTCTTCGATGGACTCATAGGAACCGATTTGTTAGACAAATGGGAAGCAGTAATAGATTATAAAAATAAAACACTTATTACCAAGACTGCTTCAAACCCCATATACGTACATGACTCTCGTAATGCAAATTTATACGAAGATATAATCCCAGCAGGACAATCAAAATTGTTAAATATTCCTATTAATATACACGATGGCGAAGCATACGTAAAAGAACAAAAAATTTCAAATTGCATAATTAGTGAATGCCTTACGTCCGTTAAGAATAGCAGAGGTATCGTAGAAGTTAAAAATCCTAGTAGGAATGACGTAATATTCTCAATGGACCGAGCCGTCTATGCAGAAATTAATAATATCACTTTTAGATGCAATGAACAATCGCAACGTGTAAAAGACGTTCTGACGCGACTTCGTACAGAGCATCTTAACGTTGAGGAACGGAAAAATCTAGAAATACTATGTAGCCAATACGCTGACGTATTTTATCTAGAAGGCGAGCCTCTTACTTTTACAAATAAGTTAAAACACTCGATTAAAACCACCGACGAAGTCCCCGTCCACACAAAAAGCTATAGATACCCATATGTTCATAGACAGGAAGTACAGAAACAAATAGGTCAAATGCTCGATCAAGGAATAATAAGACCCTCTAATTCGGCATGGAGCTCACCTATTTGGGTTGTGCCTAAAAAGGTCGACGCATCCGGTAAAAGAAAATGGCGAATCGTTGTTGATTTTCGCAAATTAAACGAAAAAACAATAGACGATAAATATCCTATCCCCAACATTAACGACGTATTAGATAAATTAGGAAAGTGTCAGTATTTTACGACTTTAGACTTAGCCAGCGGATTTTATCAGGTACAAACAGATCCTCAGGACATACATAAAACGGCATTTAATGTAGAACATGGACATTATGAATTCCTTCGTATGCCCATGGGATTAAAAAATTCTCCGGCGACCTTTCAGCGAGTGATGGACGATGTGCTGAAAGGCCTACAAAACTCTATTTGTCTAGTCTATATGGATGATATAATTGTTTTTAGTACATCCTTACAAGAGCATATAGTAAATTTAAGTAAAGTCTTCCAGAGACTTCGAGAATCCAACTTTAAAATCCAAATGGATAAGTCAGAATTTTTAAAACGAGAGACAGCTTTTCTAGGTCATATTATAAGTGCAGACGGAGTTAAACCTAACCCCGGAAAAATAGCTGCAATAGAAAAATACCCCATACCGAAAACACCAAAAGAAATAAAACAATTCCTAGGCTTAGTTGGATATTATCGTAAATTTATTCCAGACTTCGCAAAATTAACAAAACCCCTTACACAATGTCTAAAAAAAGGTAGGAAAATCATTTTAAATGACGAATACATATCTAGTTTTGAAAAATGTAAAACAGTTTTAACAAATGACCCAATACTTCAATACCCCGACTTCAATAAAGAATTTAACCTCACAACTGATGCATCCAATGTGGCTATAGGTGCTATTTTATCACAAGGCCCTATAGGATCCGATAGACCAATTTGCTATGTCTCTAGGACCCTTAACGATAGTGAACAAAACTATAGTACCATAGAAAAAGAATTATTGGCTATAGTCTGGGCAACAAAGTACTTTAGGCCTTACTTATTTGGTAGGAAATTTAAAATAGTTACAGACCATAAACCATTGCAATGGATGATGAACCTAAAGGAGCCAAATTCACGGCTTACGAGATGGCGTTTACGATTAAGCGAATTTGACTATACAGTGATATATAAAAAAGGTAAGAGTAATACTAACGCGGACGCTCTCTCTAGAATAGAAATACATACAAAAGAAACAAAGTCATTAATAGACGAAATCGATGAATTAAATTCCCTATTAGGCAATCCATCCGATACCTTATGCAGGGTATCAAATTCCTCTACGGTATCGGTTCCTGGAAAATTAAACTCGTCAACAATAACCGCCTCTCATCGATCTAACTCCTCTAAGTCAACGGCAGACAGTAGTCACGATAGACCTCTTAATAAATTTCATAGACCTTTTGATCTATTAAATGGACATTTTGACCCCCGAGACTGTCTTGACCTTGACCTCATTCGACAAATGTTACAACAATACTTACAGACCTATAAAGAGCGGATGAAAAAAGAGTACGACACCATTAACCAATCATCCCTTAGTGACCAAACGACCCTTATTGAAAATAGAAATAATACACGCGAACCTGAGATAGAATATGCACCCGATCCATTAGCTGAAAGACAGAAAACAGCCCCTAGATATACACATACACAAGACACTGTCCTTGTCGATTTACCCATACATATTTACACTAAAAAGAGACGTGGCCCTATAGCGAAATCGCGACTAAAGCGAATCCCTAAAGAAGCAAATTTGTTACAGGATCATCGTGTTTGCGATGCTACCCCTGGTACATCTTCAGGACATTAAATTCGCGGACATTAAATATAAAAAGATAGCACACACAGTCTACAGAATCATTCACACAATTATAAAAATCAATTACTTAGGTACATGCCATTAGTGGAATGTATTCAGTATATGAAATACAGATAAATTACTTGCTTAACAAATTAGACGAGATATTACTTCAAATTAAATCCTTACAACCCACTAGATCTAAAAGAGGAATCATTGATGGACTCGGAACAGTTATAAAAAGTATTACAGGGAACTTAGACTATACTGATGCTTTAAAGTATAACGAAGCTATAAAATTATTAGAAAGTAATCAAGATAAAATTACAAATGAAATTAATAATCAATTAAGCATAAGCAAAGAATGGATCACTAAATATAATAGCGTTTTGACTCAACTAGTAGAAAATCAAAGTAAAATTAATAGTACCTTAATGTTAATACTTTCTAACAAAATGAATAATGGTTTGACTTTAATTAAATATGCGAAATTTGGCCAACTATTAGTAATATTAAGTGAAAACATAGACGATTTAAGGAACGAATTATTAAGAATAGAAAATAGTTTAGCTTTTATACATGCATCAAGCATGCACCATTCTATGATTAGTATAGATATATTAAGTTCAATGATAGACAAGCTTAAGACTATCTACGGAAAAGATAGTATTTTAAATTTAGAATTAAGAGA
Organism: Heliconius numata; assembly: GCA_016802625.1. NCBI lineage: Eukaryota > Metazoa > Arthropoda > Insecta > Lepidoptera > Nymphalidae > Heliconius > Heliconius numata. The sequence continues at coordinate 7,651 of JAEBDU010005288.1, read as the reverse complement.
ATATTATAATATAATTCAACCGGCTTCTTACTATGCTAATAAGCAAATAGTTTTTATATTCCGATTTCCTATTATTTCTAAGGATAATTTTTTTTATTATATAGATTAGAAGTAGTACCTAATAAAAAATCACAGGCTCTTATCCCATCCTCTCCTTTCATTGCAACAAACGAGAATTCATTCTTGTACATAGAGGCCGAATGCCCGAAACATAGCAGCTGGTATCTCTGCCAAGTAGAACTCAACCATCAGATACGTACAAATTCCGATTGTATCCACGAGCTAATTATTAACCAAATATTGAAAGAATCGTGTCACTTAACTACAGTTAATCTTCTACGAGGATCTATGGAGAAACTAGACGATATGCACTATATTATATCGTTTCCTGAGAATCAAAAGATACAAATATCATGCAATAAACACGAATTTACATCATTAAAAGGCAGCTACCTTATAACTATTCCTCTAGGATGCCAAATCATATCCGAAGAATTTACGTTAATCAACGACAACAACGAAATAAGAGGACAGCCCTTAAAATTGATAAAGATATCCGATGAAATTGCTCACCTAGATACAACTATTAATATATCATCTATAAATCTTCATGGACTCCATAGACTCAAAGATAAAATTGTGATGCAATCACCGCTACACATTGAACACGAGAAAGATACTACAGTATATCATATAACCATACCAGTATACGCAATATTATTCAGTGCAGGTGCACTTATCATTTTATTACAATATAAAAAGTATAAGAAAACTATTGGAAAGAATGAGGAAAGTTTGGAAAATGGAGATAACCCAGAAGATCCTAAGGAAGCGTGTACTCCGGCAACTTTTTCACTCAACATTCTCAAATAGTTGCCTCTCTAGGGGTGGAGGAGTTACGTAACCCTAACCCTACGAATATGCTGACGTACCAAAGTACTCGCCTGATCTCAGGCGACCACCCAGCGATTTCTTCGAATTGTCCAATGCACCTGTGTTTTAATTCTCGTAATTATAATATCTTATTAGAAGTTAAAAACACTCTTTATTCTCACTTCGATTAAAGCAGTCGTTAGTTTTAAGATAATTGTATTAATATATAATTAATAAATAATTAATAATTATTCGGTTTTTTTTCAATCCCTCGACTGCCGCAAACGTAATTCAGTCGTACACAACAAGATGCACTAAACAATAATATTATTCTTATTTTCTAAATAAATTCAAATTCAAATATTTTTATACAAAATAAAAAGTTACAAGTGTTTATTTTAACGTCAAATAATTTACCAACAGTTCATAAAAGTTAGAGCATCAGACACGAGAAAAACCGGCGCAAAAACTTAGCGAGACTTTTTTTTTAATTGTAAACAAATAAAAATAATAAAAGAAACCAGTATAATAAAATCTCATGCGACTTCAAGGCTCTGTACTGGCCGCGATGATTGATTGCCGTTTTTCAAATAGACACGCTACGGTGATGCTTAACAATGGAAACTAGTCCTTACTTATTTGAGGCCAGTAGTAGCAGAGGTGCACAAGCGTGTAACTGTTAACTCTACTGGTTGTGGGTTCGATTCCCACTCGAGGAAATGAAATACCCAAACCAACCCAATACCTTAAAAAATCGGCGTAAAATCGAGAAGGCAGTGTCTTAACACTAGTTCACTCGCTCCGTCTGTATACTCACCTATATACGGGATAGAGCGTGAAGCTAATTCTTTAAATCTCCAGTAATTTAAAGTCTCATGTGACTCCAAGGTTCTGGCCGCGATGATCGACCGCCATTTTTCATAGAGACACGCTACAGTGATGCTTAATAATGGAAACTAGTCCTTATTTATATAATAGCTTTGTTTACGTGTACCTACCTAATGTCACGCGCAATGGAACAGTAATATTCATTTACGTGTTTGTCACGTACTACGTTTTATTGTATTACGTAACTCTGAAACTATATTTAAGATGTTTTGTTTTCTATAGTTTTGTATGAGAGGTTGAAGAAGTGTGGGCTGTGTGGTAGTGAGTTCGATGCCCACTCGGTAAAATGTGTTGTAATTTAAATTATTTTAAATTGCAAATTTCGTGAGGGCAAATGTCGATTACGACTTCAGGAAATGTAATATTTCATATTTTGATTTCCTCGCTCTGGTAATAATGCAAAACGCGGCGTTCAGTTATGCCACTCAACACGCAATGCCTCAAGAATTCGGCAGAAAGTGACAAACAGTATTGTTGAACAGAACGGAGTAACTTAACACTGTTCCCAGGTTCCCTCTCCCACACACGCTCTGCTATGTACTGCTATTTAATCTTAATAAATATCTAAAATAAGCGGAGGTTAGAAAACGATTATTTAACACTAAAAGTAATCATTTGTTTTTAACTAAAAATAAAGCTAAATAAGATTAAATATAACATGTTTTTATTTGGAAATAAACACACAAATATGTAAGCATTTTCTTGTCATTTACTCATATATTTTATAACTTCCTTATTCTTGATCAATATGCTTGTCTTGTATAAAATAGATTTACAATGTAAATTGAATTCCATTAATTATATCAATATTTACTTATTTAAATTATTATTATGAAATCTGTAATTAATTTTAAACATTACTTTTTTATTTATATTTAGGTACATATAATATTAATATATTTAAAAATACGATATGATGTTCTGAGATCCGTGACTCACGCATTACCTTGAAAGTTTGGCGAAAAGTGGAGAACGGAGTGTCTTAACACTAGGTTACCTCTGCCTACCCTATATATGCGGCATACAGCATGAAGCGGAAAAAAATAGATTAATAGAATAATAAACATTTTAAAATTGGCGATTACGTCAGCCTAATGTTATTAGGTTGCCATATAACAGGTACGTCGCGTCGTATAATGTTACGCCTTGTTTTAAAACGTAAAAAAACACAATAAACGATGGTTTTATAATAAGTTGTTCTTGTATTGTTTCAAGGGCGCAATTCTCAAGGTTTTTCTCACATTGTTTAACACATAAGATTAATTTAACTAAGGCCAGTGGCGCAGCGGTGCATTCGTGCGACTGTAAACATGACAGATGTGGGTTTGATTCACGCGTAAGTAAAATGACATATCTAATATTTTCATTTTCTCGCTGTAGTAACGAGGCAAAAGTGCGGGATAGATATTCGCTATTCAACATGCCTCTAGAATTCGACGGAAAGTGAGAGACGTGTTTTAATAGGAACAGAGTGTCTTAGCACTAGATTCCCTCTGCCTACAGGGTACAATTTTACAGATTGATATGTGCGGGATACAGCGTGAAGTTAAAAGAAATAGCTCATGCCGTATTATTACCATAACTGTGAAACACGTGTCCATATACGAGTACATATTAGTTTATACCATAAATAAATTGGGGTTACTAGGTTAAAACCTGTCACAGGTGTGCAAACATGAACGCGATTTGGAAAAGGAAAGTTGTATCTAATGTTTAAAACTTTATACTACAGTTTAAAAGAAAACCTATCGCCAAAGGAAACGTCTTAAAGAAATTAATAAGAAATAAAGTTATTTCAATAAATATGTCGAAGTGGAACTAACAAGCAAATATTTATTTTCAAGTTTTCCATGCTTATTATTGTATTTTTCCTTTACTTCTATCTTTGTAATTAAATAAATTGAAATGGTATATTTTTTGCTTAAAACATTAAGCTTTAACGTCAATAAGAAAATATTCTTTCTAATTAGTAAACATGCCGACCCCATTTCAGTTTTACTTCGACCTATCGTGAGAAAGAAACATTTATTTTTGGATAGCGGATAGCGCCTAATTAGATAATTAGAATAAACCAATAAATTTAGGCATCCCGGAACTTCAATTTAAGAAAGGTTACTCAAAAAAAAGGAATATTTTCATTTCTTCGTCGAGGCAGGGATTTTCGCCACTTTACAACCAATGCGTCCAGAATTTGGCCGAAAGCAGAGAACGGAGTGTCTTAACACTGGGTTCTCTCTGCCTATCCTCCTGTGTGCGAGACATAAACTGAATTTTTTTATAGGATAAATACTTTTTATCTATAATTTTACTCTTAGGATTTGATTTTCATTTTTTTTACAATACCAAACCATAAGAAGAATCCATAGATTCCATCATAATGTCGTAAATATAGGGCTAATGTGATCCCTTACGAATCCGTCGTATTTTAAAAGCTTGAACACATGCCAACAATACTAGCCAAGAAACGTTATAGTATACATAATACACGTTTATCTTTGAAAAGATAGTAAAATTGTAGTAGAATGTGAATCACGCTTTATTTCTATATATATAATACTGTCATAGTACAGCGTTATACACTGTCAGCTTTATTTTTAATATTGCATAGTTTTTATTTAGGTTAAAGATCTTTCTAAGAATATTATGTTTACATTTCCTGTCTACAGATTCGTCCCCTTTTTTTATTTTTCGCTCATTTTGAAATATATGTAATCAGGAATAATATTTCTTATACTAGCGAACTGCTGGCGGCTTCGCCCGCTTCAACTACACGATTATTTATTCGCCAATGATTAATTTTAATTTTTAAAAAAGTTGTTTTGAGTTTAATTATATTGATAAAATGTCCGCAATAATAGTTTTTTCTTATCTTCCGTGTAGGTACAGACAGCAATCATTTACAATTTTATCGTATATATATACTAACATATGAAGGGGTTTTTTGCAAAGATAGCGAATTCAACCTATATAGAGTATCGCTTATGACTCTAGTAAGATAAAGAAGTAACAATGTTGGCAATGTAAAGTATTTATGCTATGTTCCTCTGTTTTTAGAGCAAGAAATGTAAATATTAAATATTTTATTTTCTTGAAAGGGAATCGAACCCACAACCATCACGTTTAAAGTTGCACCCTTGTGGCTCAGCACCACATCTAGCCCACTTTTAAATTTTAATTTAAATACAATTGTATAATTTAACTGTTCCATGTTCTTTTAAACTTTAAATGTTAGGCAAGTATGTACTATCATGGCAATTTCATATTATTAATCAGCATTTTGATAGACAATTCGAAGCTACAAAGAATGTAAAGAGAGATAAGTATCGTCACTTTTTACAATAGATAGAACCATCAATCACTCTTTCATACCCCAACAATATCAGAAATCGGTGTTCATTCGCGTATGGTACCTTTGCCAAATGGATAATAAAACATACAAAAATGTATTGAAAACCGGTAGCGCTATTTAAATAAGCTTTAATTAGGTCATTTATATTTCCATTTCTTCGAGGTGTCGAGGCAACTTAACACGCAATGCTTTCCGAATTCGGCAGAAAGTGGGGAACGGAGTGTCTTAACACTAGGTTCCCTCTGCCTACCCTGCTGTGTGCAGGATGCAGCGTGAAGTTGTGAAGCTGATTTAATTATGTTGATTTGTAACTGTGTCGTAAGTTATAAGAAATTTTTCTTTTACTTGTAATTCTTTCACCGTTATGAAATTTAGCAATTGAACATGAATAAAACGTAGAATTTAATAATTTTACTAAAAGGCATTCCAGGGTTTCATCTTCCATCTTCTCTATCCATCTCTCTATCGTCTATCATTAAATAGATTTGAAATATTCTATTTAATTCCTCTGGTAACGAGAACCTAAAGAGCTGATACCACAGTGAGTAAATGAAAATATAAAATTAACCTACAACCTGACACAACTGGCTTTATATTTTAATTTTCATTTAAATTATTCCATAACTAATATGTTGAACAAGCAAATCTAATAAAAACACTATAATATATTATATTAGATGTTTTTATTAGATTTGCCCTATACCCTGTCGATAAGATTTAATTCTATTAAGATTTATGTTACGATACAAATAATATATATAGTATACAACAGACCTTGTAGCATATTAAATATCTAGAAATTATGTATATTATATGTATATAGATGTAAATAAACCTTTTTTTTCAAGCTGTTGATTTTTTGCTGACAGTGATTAATTAAATTGTCTCTTCGTTAATTTAATAAAAGATAAAAAACGTGCTTACAAAATCCATTAGAATAAATATTTAACATATTTTGTTTTTGTTTTAAAACGATTTTATTTCAAAGTTCAAATCCATCTATATATATAAAATCGAAAGATCACTCACTCATCACGAAATCTCAGAAACTACATGTGCTAGGAATCTCAAATTTTGCATAGGAGTTACTTATAGGACGTAGGTGCTCGCTAAGACGGGAATTTGCAATATTCGACTTCTAAGGGGTTGTTTTTGGGGTTGAAACTTTGTATGAAACTTCCTAACTACAAACGACGTCACTTATAGGACGTAGGTGCTCATGGAGATAGAAATTAATAATAGTATACTACTACGGGCCGCTAGTATACTTATAAACTTAAACCACGATGTCGGAAAATAAACGACACGTACATTATTATAACAATTATACTTAGTTGTTTTAGATGAGTATTGTTTGTTAGAAGTAGAACATTGTTTCTTAGATATGTATTGATATACTGTATGTATCTATATATAAAATATAGGAATTCATAGAAATAATACAACTGAGGCCAGTCGTGGTATAGAGGCACGAGTGTGACTGTAAACACTTGGTTGTCATACTGAATTATATAAAATTTAAATATATATTTTCATTTCTTCGCTCTGGTGTCGAGGCAAAGTGCCCTACTGATTTCCACCACTAGAACCGCAATGTCTCCAGAATCTGGTGGAAAATGGGGAACGGAGTGTTTTAACACTAGGTTCTATCTGCCTACTGCGTAAGTAATACAGCGAGAAGTTAAAAATATATATATATAAATAACACAAATGTATTATTTATATAAATTACCTTAAACGTATGCATAGTATTTAAAGGTATGTAGATATAAATAATTTATATTGACATTCTGTCAACAAGCAAGATTAAACAAGCTAGTGGATAATCTGATCTTTTTCTCTCTCTCTTTCTCTTATTTTCTCTAACAATGTATAAATGAAGGGGGACTAAAGTCAATATTTAATATTAAGGGGACACATTATTAAAGGAGCCCCAGACGTCGTTAATTACATTAAACAACTTACATACAAAAGAGCAATTCGTTCTTCCGGCAGTTAGTCCTCGATGTCATTTCGTTTTGTTATTAACTTGAACTTGTTATTACGACACTTGTTTGAAAATTGAATTAATTTATTCAATTATGTATTTAATATGAGGGCAGTAGTGTTGTAGGGCACAAACTATGTGTGATGCGATAGGTTGTGTTCGATTCCCACTCGAGGAAATGAAAATATTTTATAATTTTTACTCTTCTCTGGTGGCTCTGTTAACGAAACAAAAACGGCGAAAAAAAACCTGTTCATGTAAAGGTTTTTTCAATTTTCAGGGTTTTTTTATTAATAATATTTCTGGGGTGGGCACATACCACCTGGTTTTACCAACGATTCTATGAATTAATTTAATTATATTGAAAATATTCACTGAAGGTTTGAGTTCTTCTGCTTAGCACAAAATATTATTCTATATTTTCTAACTTCTATCCTGTAAATATATACTCACTCAAGGTCTCTCTATTAAAAAAACCATATAATTATATTTTTCTTATATTATGTTGTTAATTAACCAATGACTAATTCGTGTTAACGACCAGCGTGACAGGT